>JBBPBX010054219.1:0-23552 GCA_038048925.1 Garcialebias charrua
TGAACGCACCACCTACACACAGCACTGGACCCGCCTACGAGTCAAACAACCTGCAGGTTTAATTAATTAACCCAACAAGGATCACAACAGCTCAAAGATCCAAACGCGGGCTCAAAAATGCAGACAATGTCTCAAAAATCCATACAAGGACTCAAAAAGGAGCAAAAGAATGCAGACAAGGGCTCAAAAGGATTCAAGATCCAGACAAGGAGCAAAAGGAGAAGAAGGATCCAAAATCCAGACAAGGAGCAAAAGGAGAAGAAGGATCCAAGATCCAGACAAGGAGCAAAAGGAGAAGAAGGATCCAAGATCCCGGACGAGGCGCCCAATATATGTTACGGCTGGCTCAGGCCGAACACATAAACGGGACACAAGACACAAGGAGGCAGAAGGTAAATTAAAAAGCTTTATTGAAAAACTCCCCGACTCCTCCCTCCAGGTGCGGAGTGCACCGTCTTCTGGCACAGGGTCAGGAAAAAAGCAAAGATTAGACAAAGTGCAAATAAATGGTGGACGAGAGTGAGTCAGCCAAAAATAATATAACGTCCCCAGCATCGGCCCAACCCATAAAACAGGGCCGTCGCAGCCTGTCTGGAGACGGACTACCTGACCAAAAGGGAACCCTAGGGGTAAAAGAAAAACGATATAACTGGACTACTGATCTCACTCTGTCATTAGGCCAACAAACAAAAAGCTCCAAACAGCTCCAAACTCCAAAAGGCTCCAAACAGCTCAAAAAGCTCCAAACAGCTCCAAGCTCAAAAATGTTCCTGGTTAAACCAACTTAAACTAACCACACAGGTCAGCATCCCTGATATCAATTATCATTAGCAGGATCCTAATGTCATCAATGCAGCCTTCAGCTACCCAGTGCACTAAGCACAACAAAAGTCAAATGATGAGCAAACATTCCTAAGTGCATCAAGCACAGTCAAACTCCACAAACAAATGAGCTGACACAAATGCAACTAGCAGTCAAGACCAAACATGAGCTAGTAGCCACACTTTAAGTGCATCTAGCAGTCAAGACCAAACATGAGCTAGTAGCCACTCTTTAAGTGCATCTAGCAGTCAAGACCAAACATGAGCTAGTAGCCACTCTTTAAGTGCATCTAGCAGTCAAGACCAAACATGAGCTAGTAGTTACTCACCAAGAACCTTCTAAACAGAAGATCAGACTTCAAGACAGGGGTGGGCGGAGAACACCCCCACACAGTACCATACAGTACTCAAACAGCTCAGCAAAAGCAACCTCCTCTGAGCTCACAACACTCCGCATTCAAGCACAGTCAACTTGAAGTATATATAGGCGTGGCTCTCAGGTGTTCCTGGCTGAACACACACAAGCCTGATCACAATCAGACTAATTAACCACACAAAAGCATGACTGCAGTCAACATACATAAGAACTAAAAGGTGTCAGCATTGGCAGCTTCCTCAGGATATGTAACAACCGCGAACGCAAGCGCGTTGTCTCACAATAAACTGCCCGGCGCTGGACTGTATTGTATGCGACACAAATATATTAAATTCCCCTTCTTCATCCCTGATCTGGCCTCTTCTTTTGTTTTTTTGCCAAAAGGCAGTGATCGCTTCCTCCTCCGTTGACTCCATGACTGAAATGATGAGAAATGAATGAATTTGTCACGAGCGAATTAAACTCGGGTCCAGCGTGGCTGCGCGATGTTCTGCAGATTTCCTGGTGTGCTGGTCTGATGTGTGGGCAGCAGGACCAACGCTCCCTGTTTTTATTTTATTTTTAGAACTTTTTATTAACATATAAACACAGAACACCGCAGCGGCTGCAGCTGCCAGCTTGCACCTTTTTCCCCCCACCCGATCTGTCAATCAATTCAGTAGGTGTGTCAGCAAATAACCAATCAGCAAACTCAATTTGTCCCGTAGGTAAACGCTCTGCCCTGCAGCTGCTCAAATGACGTCAAGAACTTGGAGCAAAAACGCGAGAATTAATGCGAAAACGAACTCAGAGCTGTGCGGGTGACCGCACTGCGCACAGTACGCACGCACAGACGCGCATATGGCCCTACGCAGAGCTATGGAGGAGCCTTAACTCAAAATACGTCCAAACTGCACCTTATACGTAAAGTACTGTATTTCACCAAGCACTTAGCCTATCCTAACTCAGTACCCTTCATAATGATAAAAAAACATACATTTCAGAGCCATATGGGAAAAAAGAGTTAATTTCCTACTCTGGACTGCTGGTGAAGCCATTTCCTCCGTTTCTCCCTCCCTCCTCCGGATTCTCCATTCGTTTACGTTGTAAAACTGCTGTCCATAAAACAACTTTTCCACATCTTTTGCCTGATTCTGCCTGTCCAGCTTGCTCCAACAAGTTTTGTTTTGTTTTTTTGAATGTCAAGAGGACCAGACTTAGCTTTTTTTTAGAGAGTACAGGCAGCTGTAGCCTCCACGGCTAGCAAAACAGGAAACCGGAAACTGCCGGAAACTGCGTTAATCGGCTTCAAAATAAAACATTTAAAAAAAAATAATAATAATTTATTAAAAAATTTTTTAATGGAGATGCGTGTCGTAACCACGAAACGTCGTAAGTCGAGGCTGTCGTAAGTCGGGGACTACCTGTGTTTATTTATATATATATTAAGGCTTTAAACCCTTCTCACTGATTGTTCAGACTGCGACGGGTCACTGACGTGTGTGTTTTCCCACTTCTTGACTGAAGAGGGGCTCTTTGAGTCTGTAGAAACTATGTCATTTCTGATTAGTTCTAGACTCAAATGCTCTTGAACCAAGGTTTCATCGAAAGCTTGGCTGGTCACCGATTTATCCGTCCCAGAGGACAGTACAGTGTCTTCGGTGTGGGATCCTTGGATCACTTCTACTACCTGTGGTAGGTAGTGTTCAGTGAGTGCTGATTATTCCAGCTCGCAGAGGAGGTTCTCTTGTTGGGCCAGGGTTGGGTCCAACTGTTGTGTCTCTTCTGCCTCACCTATATTTGAAGGTTCACTTACCGGGCTTATGCTCTCGGTTGGGGAGTCATCCGTGCCTTCTGTGGTACCATCTGTTAGACAGACAGTGTCATGACCTTCTGGATCTTGTTGACTGTCAGCATTTTGTTTGCTGTCAGCTTCTTTGGCAATGTTGTTGTTATTGTCCTCAATGTTATTATTGTTGAAAGCTGTGTGCTCTGAGTTTTTGTGAAAGACAGTGCTGCACATCGCTCCACCAGGTTGGACAATGATGTTTGTGTTATTATCAATGATAATGCCACTCATTGTATCAGGTTGGTCAACCACTGTAACATTCAAATCTTCTAACAAACAACTTACTTCCTCTGTCTCTTCCGAGCGCAGAGGTGTTGTACCTTGTTTCTGGAGCATTTGTGACTCTTTGCATGTCTCGATCTGTTGCATTCGAGGTGCAGGAGGAGGAGCAGGTCCTTGGCTCTGAACAAACCTCTTTGGGTTTTTCGTAGAGTGGACATCTCCCTTTTGTGGTATTCTGCCTGTCTCAGATTTTTCTATCTGAGTAGCCACATGAGCAGAGCTCCGTTTAAACCACTTTGAGTCATTGTTCCAGTTGGCACCAACATTTTGTTGTTTGTTGGGTTGAAAATCTTGTTCATCCTCGCTTTCCGTAGGAGAGGGAACCTCTTCTATTTTTAGCGACTGGGGTTTGACCATTTGACCTGGGCACACCTCTGAGGGTGTTTTGCTTTGCATGTGAGCTTCAAAAACAATTATAGCGCACTCTTTTATTTCATCGATGGTGTTTTTGTAATAACACGTGAGGTGTAGAACTTTTCTCAGCGTGGGGTGGAGATTGAAGCTGAAAAGAAGTTTGAAATTTTCATCTTCCTGCATTTCTGGTTCATTTCGATCACCAAAATATGCTTTTTTAATTCTATCACAGAACAGTAATGGGTGTTCATCTTTCTCTTGCAAGATGTGCTTTGCAGCTAGGCATCCACCATGCTTAGTGGGAGTTACTTCCAACTCACCTGGGGACACCTGTAAGGGTGTCTTGCTTTGCAGGTGAGCCTCGAAAACATTGACAGCACACTGTTTTATTTCTTCCATGGTTTGCTTTTTATACAAACCCATGGTGCACAGCTCAGATCTTATCTCAGGGAGGAGATTTTTGCTGAAAGCAACCCTGAAAAGTACCTGTTCTTCCAGGCCCGGTTCTTTTATGTCACTCTGGTACGCCTGGAGAATCCTGTCAAAATACATCAAAGGATGTTCACCTTTTTTCTGCAAGACATTAAGAGCAGCTGAGTAGTCACCACGCTTTGAGACAGATTCTCTCTCTGTGCGAGGTGCAGGGGAGCAGGTCTTTGGCTTGGGGGTTCCAGTTGGAACCCTTTGTTGTATGAGACAACAAGATGCTCATACTTCCTAAACCTTGGACGCGCAACTCTTTGAACCTCCATCTTTGTATTGATTCTTTATTGTGAAAAATCAAGTAAGATGGTTTGCATTTTAATGTGTGCAAATAAATCTTCACTAATAATGTAGCACTGAGTCAATCAAACTAACCAGCTGTGTGGTTTAAGTGTTTCACTGTGTAATAAGTATTTCTATTCATAGGTACCTTCTCTCAGGTTTTACCCTTAAATGAACTGTAAAAGTTAAATGCCTTCTTGCAGTGTTAACTTTAAATATAACTTATTTTTTAACAACAGTTACTAACTAACCCAAGCATGATTTCCGTCTTACTTACTCAAACGCTTTTTAAAAGATTTGAAATAAATGCAATATTCACACTAAAATGTTCTCAGGATGTTGCTCCATCACGCCTTAAAAAGATGTATTGCAGTTTGGCTAAACTGTTTAGCTGTATTTTGACAGTTATGAGTGAAAAAGGATTTCCTTGTTATTTTAAATATTTTTTTATTTAAAATAAACTGGAGTGCACAGAATAACTTTAAAAGATGTTGTTTTAAATTAAATGCTGAGTTTTTTGCATTATTCTGTGTAAATGTTTCCTGTTCTTTCTTTTAAACCAGCAGATTGCAGGTTTTCAAAGCTTAAATTTACCACAATGTGAATGTAATTACTCTTCCTGGCCGCTATAGAGGCGCTGTTGGCCCCAAGGCCGCGTTGACTACCTTTTAGCATTTAGCCGTAGCTTCAAACTAAAATCGGTTAAACGTGAACTTTTGGGATGAGTTTTAGCCTGGATGTGACAATAGCTTAAACAAACGTTCATTTAAGAAACAAATCGATTTGTTTAAAATGTTTAGAACAAATTCTGTGAACTTTTAGATATATAAAAAAACGATCTTTTTCCTTTTTTTCTCTATCTGGGTGACGTCACTTCCGTTGACGTGTCGACGTGATGCCTTCGCGGACTTTGACGTACCGTTGGAATTTTGTACGAACGGACTCTTTAACCGGTCTAAAACACTTGTAAATATCTCAAAACACCGCGTTTAAACAGTTTCTGACGATATTTCATGCATAGAGACGAAACGAGCCCGACAATCTGTCAGAATTGTGCGAACAAAACTGAAATTTGTCGACCAGCATCGCGTTTCACGTGATCGCTTTGAACCAATCACAGCACGTAAACAGATGTTAGCTTCAGCATAACTTCACAAACTCTTAGACTCTTTTTCAACTCATAAAACGCTTAAAATACACCACAAAAATTCTGTGAACGAATCGTTTCACATCAGAACAGTTTTACCAAGCCGCGCCCAGTAAAAATAGCAAAATAAATGTCGCCAAGACGGACTACAACACGTCAGAGCTAACAACTGGACCGGGTCAGAACGTTGGTTACGTATTGTAACCCCAGATTATACGAGTATAGCGGAGCCCTTTAGCTCCTATTGGATATCTTCCCCCGCGACAGCGTCATACTGAATAACCTTTTAGTCCACGCCCACCTACAGTGTGGGCCCGCCCCGTGTGTATTTAAGTCCACCACACGGAAGGAACAGCCTCGAACAGCTTATCATTCAGCCGTCCAAGAGCCAATGGGGCCCACAAAGCTAAAGGGCTCCGCTATACTCGTATAATCTGGGGTTACAATACGTAACCAACGTTATACTTCGTATAGCTCGCCCTTTAGCTCCTATTGGATAAAGGGCGTAGCAGGATGTAGTCCATGCCCCATTGGGTCCAGCCCAAGCATGAAGTCCTTGCTCACCCAAAACACACCTCTGTCCTTCCTCATACGTCATCCGTACGTTCCACGTCACGACGCACCAGAGGAGGGCACTGGTGATTGGCGGATAAGTCTGCAGGCCTGCACTGAGGCCTGACAGGCGTGTGACAGCTGCACCGCAGCCTCACAACATTCACTGGACGAAAAGGCCTAATATCCGGGGAAATACAACAGTATGCAAGTGTCCGTATCTGCCACATATCCAATATGTTTCCGGTGCTATACGGGGAGATCTCATCTTTAACAGATCTTAGTACAGGATATCCCATGCATACCCATCTGTGATAGATCCTAGCACTGGATTTTTTCTGTATCCTCATACATGATAAATCCTAGTATAGGATATTTTCGGTATACACATCTGCGATAGATCCTAGTATAGAATATTTTATGCATACCCATACTTGAGAGATCCTAGTATTGGATATTTTCTGGATACCCATATGAGAAAGATCCTACTACTGCATATTTTCCAGATACATATCTGTGATAGATCCTAGTATTGGATATTTTCTGGATACCCATACATAATAAATCCTAGCATTGGATATTTCCGGATACAAATCTGTGACAGATCCTAGTATTGGATAGTCTTTGGATACACATCTGTGATAGATCCTAGTATTGGATATTTTCCAGATACCCATACACAAAAAATCCTACCATTGGATATTTGCCGGACACACATCTGTGACAGATCTTAGTATTGGATATTTTCTGGATACCCATAGATAATAAATCCTAGTATTAGATATTTTCCGAATACACATCTGACAGATCCACATATTGGATATTTTCCGGATATCCATACATAATAAATCCTAGCATTGGATATTTGCCGGATACACATCTGTGATAGATCCTAATGTTGGATATTTTTTGGATACCCATCTGACAGATCCTCATATAGGATATTTTCTGGATACCCATACATAATAAATCCTAGCACTGGATATTTTCCGGATACACATCTGTGATAGATCCTAATGTTGGATATTTTCTGGATACCCATCTGACAGATCCTCATATAGGATATTTTCTGGATACCCATACATAATAAATCCTAGCATATGGATATTTTCCGGATATACATCTGACAGATCCTAGTATTGGATATTGTCTAGATACCCATACTTAAAAAATCCTAGCATTTGGATACTTTCCGGATACACATCTGTGATAGATCCTAATATTGGATATTTTCTGGATACCTATACATAGTAAATCCTAGTATTTGACATTTTCCAGATACACATCTGACAGATCCTCATATTAGATATTTTCTGGATACCCATACATAATAAATCCTAGCATTTGGATATTTCCGGATACACATCTGACAGATCCTAGTATTGGATATTGTCTGGATACCCATACATAAAAAATCCTAGCATTTGGATACTTTCCGGATACACATCTGTGATAGATCCTAATGTTCAATATTTTCTGGATACCCATACATAGTAAATCCTAGTATTTGACATTTTCCGGATACAGATCTGACAGATCCTCATATAGGATATTTTTTGGATACCTATACATAAAAAATCCTAGCATTTGGATAATTTCCAGATACACATCTGTGATAGATCCTAATATTGGATATTTTCTGGATATCCATACATATTAAATCCAAGTATTGGATATTTTCCAGATACACATCTGACAGATCCTAGTATTGGATATTGTTTGGATACCCATACATGAAAAATCCTAGTATAGGATATTTTCCGTATATATATATATATATATATATATATATATACTGTTACTCCCAAACTCCCTCCTAAACAATTTAAATTTACATACTGTATACAATATTTTAAATAAACAATCCATACAGCATGTGTTGTTTATGTAAAATATTGTATATATAGTAGTATTAAAATTTAAATTGTTTATTTAAGAAGGGAGTTTGGGAGTAACAGGTGATGAGTGTGATTGCAACTTGGCACGTGTCATGACAAAAGTTGACTGAACTTGAACTATCCTACTTTGCTGTTTTTCACTTATCGCTAGTGGACGTGTTCCCACCAGCAATATGCATGGTCCAACGCACCTCATGGTCCCAAACACCTGTGATAAACGAGGGACTATATAAAACTAACAAACCGGTGTGTGTGTTTGTCTTTTTTTTAAAGTAAAAACTAATTTAAATTATTTTCAGAAATGCTGTCTTGAATAATTTTGTAGATGTTGAACAACACTATGCAAAACATTAAAATTTCTTTGTTTAAAAGAGCATTTCTTGTACAGTAGTTTGTTTTGGGCATGTTTTATGTTTGAGTTTTTTGTTAAATAAGTTCTATTCTATTCACATAATAAATGTTTACTCAGCAGAGGTAAAAAGTAATACTGACAATAATTCACATTAGCCTTTAAAGAACCTTGACCAAAAGACATTTTTCATCTTATTTTGTTCACTTCTGCTTAGTTGAGAAAGTCCCAATTGTTCCTTTAGGACTAAGGCATTACCATCTGGTTCCCACTGAAAACCCATTCGGGGCCCGTTAAACCCATACAAAAAGGCCTAATATCTGGGGAGATACAACAGTATGCAAGTTTACATATCTGCCACATATCCAATATGTTTCTGGTGCTATACGGGGAGATCTCATCTTTAACAGATCTTAGTACAGGATATCCCACGCATACCCATCTGTGATAGATCCTAGTATTGGATATCTTCTGGATACCCATCCATAATAAATCCTAGTATTGGATATTTTCCAGATACCCATACATGAAAAATCCTAGAGTAGGATATTGTCTGGATATGTATATTTAACTGTACACTTGCATATTGTGTGTGTGTGTGTGTGTGTGTGTGTATGTGCGTGTGTGTGTGTGTGTGTGCAGGGGGTTATGGAGAACAAGATCTGTGAGTTTGGTGGTCCTATCACTGTGTTTAGTTGGAAATCCTAACCCCAATTTGTTAAAATACAAATACCCATAATTCATAGGGAGAACGTAGGACGGACAGGAATCTCATAAATTGCGGTCAGGGAGTTATGGAGAACAAGATCTGTGAGTTTGGTGGTCCTATCACTGCGTTTAGGTGGAAATCCTAACCCCAATTTGTCCAAATACAAATACCCATAATTCATAGGGAGAACGTAGGACGGACAGGAATCTCATAAATTGCGGTCAGGGAGTTATGGAGAACAAGATCTGTGAGTTTGGTGGTCCTATCACTGCGTTTAGTTGGAAATCCTAACCCTTGGTCAAAATACCATAATCCAAAAAAAAAGTGTTGGGAAAGTGTTGAAAGTTCCGATCAGCTCTGCAAGGTGCTGGCCAATATCTTTAACACCTCATGCCCTGTAGACAGATCCCGTCTGCCTGAAGACCACACCACCATCATCCCAGTCCAAAAAAGCTCTACAGTGACTGCTCTGAATGACTGTTGGCCAGGCCCTCACCCGATAGTCGCTAAATGCTTCGAAAAACTGTTCATGACCCACATCAAAACAACCATCATCAACAAGGACCCTCGAGTATGCATACTGTGAGAACCAATCAACAGAGGATACCATCTCCTCTGTGGTCCACACTGCTCTCACCCACCTGGAACAGAAGGACTCATACACCCATATGACCAAAAAAACATGCTTGTTAGGCTGATTGGTGACTCTAAATTGACCCTAGGTGTGAGTGTGAGAGTGGATGGTTGTTTGGTGTGAGTGAGACAGGTCCCTCTTGTAAATGAGTCCCCGTGACTCAACGAGGCTAGCCTGTATAAATAAAGGTTGAATGAATGAATGAATGAATATGCTCTTTGTGGACTTCACATCTGCCTTCAAAATCATGATCCCCCAAACCCTGATGGACAAATTACTCACACTAGGACTAAGCCCCTCCATTTGCAACTGGTTCCTTGACTTCTAAACAGACTTCAGTCAGTGATGATCCACAATCAACTTCTCCTCTTCCACCATAACCCTCAGCACTGGCTCTCCTCAAGGATGTGTGTTGAGCCCTCTCCTGTTCACTCTGCTCACCAGTGATGTCAGTAACGCGTTACAAAGTAACGCGTTACTCTGGTCGGACCACTTTTTTCAGTAACTAGTAATCTAACGCGTTGCTTTTCAAACTGCAGTAATCAGATTAAAGTTATTTTCTCCAAATTATTGTGCGTTACTTAGTTATTTGTCATTTTCTGTAGTACTGTAATTTTATTTTATTTCCTCAATGCGTCTCTCTCGGCAGGGGAGTGATTAAAAAAAGATGCGGAAATTCGGTCACAGCTGACTGAAACCTGACACCGCAGCGTGCGTGACAGTCAGGAACAGATATAAACAGACTGGACTGAGCTGAGGACGGTGCGCTCACTCGGAGCTGAGAGGAGGAGATTTTACTGCAGTTCAGTTATGGAGGCTCAGGAGTAAGATACGCTTTTTCCAGCTGGAAATACCGGCACTATTTTGAGTTTCTTTCAGCAAAGGATGACAACTGCAACATAACGGTGCGTTGTACGCTCTGTGCTGGCGAGAAAGTGCTTTCTTGCTTCAAAAACACAACTTCAAACCTAAAGAAACATTTGGAGTCGCAGCACGGGACAGTGAAACTGATGGAGCAGCAGCAAGCCTCTCCAGCTGGATCAAAGAGAGCTGCTCAGTCTGCAGGAGGTCCCCCCCCGCCACCAAAACAACTGAAACTTGACTTCGGTGCAAAACGAGTAAGTGGCAATGAATTAAAACAGTTGGTTGGACGATATGTAGTAGAAGAAATGTTGCCCTTCAACACGGTTGATGCGCCTTCATTTCGTGCAATAATAAACCGAATCCCCACCGCTGTAAATGCTGAGCTGCCTCACAGAGGAGCGTTCTCTGCGTATCTGGAGCAGGAGTACGCAGCGATGGAGAGAAAGCTGAAGGCTGCGCTGAATGATGTGGACTTTGTGTCAACTACCGCTGATATTTGGACTGCTAATGCCGGTAACAGAAGCTACATGGGAGTAACGCTCCACTGGATCCATAGATCCACATTGGAGCGCAACAAAGCTGCACTGGCATGTAGAAGAATTCGCGGTAGACACACATATGATGTTATTGGTGCAGAAATTGAAAACATTCACGCTTCATATGGATTAGGCAACAAAGTAGTTGCAACAGTGACTGATAATGGATCCAACTTTGTGAAGGCGTTTAAAGTTTTTCAGCCTGTCAGGGAGTCTGATGATGAGATGGAGGAGGAAGAATCCACCTGCACAGATGATGGTGTCAGTTTTTTGGATCTGTCAGAAATCCTCTCAGCTGGGAATGAAGGTGATGGCCAACTATCTCTACCCCCACACCATAGGTGTGCCTCCCACACCATCAACCTCATTTCCACAAGTGATGTTGAGAAATATTTAACTTCACATGCAGAGAGCAAGGCTGTTTATAGGAGTAGCACAGCAAAATGCACAGCGCTATGGACCAAATCAAGCAGATCTACCCTCGCATCAGAAGCAGTGGAGGAAGTCAGCAAAAGAAAGCTCCTGGTCCCAACATCCACAAGGTGGAATTCATTTTTTTACGCTGTAACAAGAATTGCAGAAATCCCCATGCATGAGCTGAATACTCTATGCAGCAAGCTGGGAATTAAGTGCTTCATAGACCGAGAGTACCAGTTCCTGCATGAGTACTGCACCGTCATGAAGCCCCTGACTGCAGCTCTGGACATCCTACAAGGTTTGTTTATGTTTATTAAATTTGTTCATTTTGTTTACAAAAAAACAATACAAAACAATCCCATAAATGATAACATACAAAATATAAAAAAATGAAAGGTAGCAGAAAGAAGAAAAAATCTTATTATATCTGCCTCTTTTTTCAAACAACAGGTGACTGCCCTTATGGGACGTTACTGCCCACACTAGAAGTCCTGATGCAGAAGACCCTGGCTGTGAAAGATTCTCTCTCCAGGATGACTGCAGGCCTTCCAGATGCTATTGTGCAGGTATGTTCCATCTGTAAGCTAGCTAAAATTCCTTACATCACACTATTTTTGTACATTGTACAGTACACTACAGTATATTCATCATCACAAAAAAAAAGAAAACAAATACAATAAGAATCCTAGAACTAGAGGTGTAACTGTACGCTAAAATTACATTTCGGTTTGGTTCAAAGGAGGGCTCGGTTCGGTTTATTTTCTGTACAAAAAAAAAAAAGACAAAATAAAGACTTACAAAATGTTTATTTTGAAAATATGCCAAAAATACATTTGTACTGTATTGTATAATATAGTAATAAATAAAAGTGACCCATTTGGATAATATTCTAAATAAACAACACTGTACAATAAATAAACTATATTAACAATAATAAAAATCTTAACACTGGGCCCTACCAGCATTTTCAAATGAGTACTACTTCTACCAGAGACTATCAAATGACAGTTTGATTAATTTGAATCCTTGGAGAGTTTCTTCTTGTAAATGCTAAACGGTGGGTGATGGGTGTTAATGAGAAAGCTGTTGCTGCTACTCAGAAAATACCTTTGGGACTTGATTCCATTGTTTGTGATTGAGTAGCAAACATTCCAAACCATGCTAATGGCAGCTCCACCTGTGTTGCAGTGAACTGGGTCTTTTGATCGTAAAGGTTGCAGACCCCTGCTCTAGTTCAAAGAAGGCATACTTGATATGTTTCAGAATTATAATTCTAATGTCTAATGAGCAGAATGTAAGACTAAATAGAGAAATTGCATTTCCTGCGAAAATGCATGTGTGAATGCCATTTGTTCAAGAATTAGCAAAAAACAGCTGAATATTATCTAAAATAGCAGAAAGAAGCTTAAATGTCTTAGAAATTTGTAGAGAGATTATAGTTTTGCAGAATTAGGCTGGAAAAAGTTGAAATGAGTGCAAATAATGTGGATTGTGTTGAAACAAGCCTAAATTAGCATAAAACAGCTTAATAGTAGCTAAAATAACAGAAGAAGCTGACACTAGCAGAAATAATCACAAAGCAGCATAATATGAAATATCTGAAACAATCTGAAATTGCAAAAAGTCTGAAATAAGCAGAAATAAGCAAAATAAAGTTGAAATTATCTGAAAACAGCTGAAATTGGTCAAAAACAGCAGAACAAATCTAAAACAAACATAAATAATCTTAAATTACCAGAAGGAAGTGGGTGAGCATGGTTTTGCTGAATTAGGCTGAAAAAAGTTGGATTGATAAAAAAAATGTGGAAATAGCTGAAAAAGCTGAAATTATCATAAAATAGCTAAATAGTAGCTGAAATAGCAGAAATATCCGATTCTTCCAAAAATTTGCAGAAAGGAGCATACAGATCTGAAATTAGCAGAAATAAGTCAGTAAAAGTACTAAAACATTGAAGTAAGCTGAATAAAGCTGTAAGCGGTACATCCTAAAATAAGCTGCTTTATCATTTATTAACAAAAATTAAACTGAGACACACTCTTAAAAAAAAGTCATGATATTGATCCCACATTAGGCATGGTTTGCAAGTACTGTACTGTAATTCAATTGCATATTAGTAGGCCATGTATCAAAACATATCAATTATATTTTTCAGGCTATCCAGACTCGTTTTGCCGGTATGCTGGACAACAAAGATGCCCTACTTGCAGCTGTCAGTTGTCCTAATTTCAAACTCCGATGGCTAAGAGACGCAGATAGGAGGGAGAGAGTAAAAGAGCTTCTGATAGCAGCGTGCCGCACAACGGCTTCTGAACCTGCACCTCAGAGTCCCGTCACAACGGCTTCTGAACCTGCACCTCAGAGTCCCGTCACAACGGCTTCTGAACCTGCACCACAGAGTCCCGTCACAACTGCTAGCCAAGGTGTGATGGACTTTTTCACTTTTGAGACACAGCCAGACGAGACCTACTCTGCAGAACAGGAAGTCATGGAATACCTGAGGTCAGCATATGATCTTCAAATTCTGCATAAATTTTCAAACATTAAGAAAATTTTCATGAAGTATAACACTCCAACACCTTCAAGTGCTCCTGTGGAACGTCTTTTTAGTCTGGGAGGTCTCGTGCTCACACCTAGAAGAAATAGACTTTCGGATAGGAGGTTTGAACAGCTTTTGTTAATGAGGTACAACCACTGGTTTACTGACCCAACTCCACTGTTTCACTCATGAATCTGCGCCTGCATCCAGCCCCTCCTCCTCTCCCTCACTGAATACAAACCCTTCACCCGCTCCTGCACCCCCCCCCCACCTCCTGCTGTGTAAAAACTGCCGTTGATGGCAGCTTTAAGGGTGATTGACGTTGACGATGCTGACATGATGAATTCATGTGTAAATGACTGGGTGGCCCTGGCAGCTACAAACGAGATGTTTAAGTGCACAACTGTGTTTTTGGTTTTATTATGAAGGAAAAAATCATTTATTTTGAGATATTTCTTTTGCACAGTTACAGCTGTTTGTTAATAAAGGTCCCTGTGCTATGTGTGTGAGAACTGGGGCTTTGATTCAGAAATATATTTTTGTTATTACTTTATGGATATGTTTTCTGTTGAAATTTTAAGTGCACAGCTGTGTTTTTGGTTTTATTATGAAGGAAAAAAACATTTATTTTGAGATATTTCTTTTGCACAGTTACAGCTGTTTGGGTCCCTGTGCTATGTGAGAACTGGGGCTTTGATTCAGAAATATATTTTTCAGATATTTTAGAGAAGAGTGTATTAGTTTTTCTTTTACAATTTATATGTTTGTTTGGATGCTAAGACCCATGTGTACACAATTTCATAAAATAAAAATAAAACACTGATTTTGATGTTGAAAGACTGTCTTTATTATATTATTTATTTTAAAACGTGTTTACAGAAAGACTTTTTTGTAAAAAATATTAGTTGTTTAGTGGTCAAGAAAGACACTATTTTTTATATAAAGCAAGTATTCCTTTATTCATTCAACCTTCATTTATGATATTGAAATCAAGAAATATTTCCTTATTTTGTATGAAAAGTATGTAAAGTTAGTATGTTGTATGTAGTATGTTAGTATGAAAAGCTTTTAAAAATATTAGTTCTACCACTGACATGAAGTTTAAACAAGCTTAAAGTATAGGTGTCATTAACAGTATTGAATGTGCGTCTTTGCTTCACTTTGACAAACATACTTGTTCTGCAACACTGTGAGACTTAATTAACTTTTGCTTGTATACAACAGCTAACAAACAAGATGATAAAGAATAAACAATTAGAGAAAACAATTTTTATTGTTATTGTTGCACTGAAAAGAACACTGCAGTCTTTCATTGTGCGGTCCACAGACAATGAACGACATAATTTTGCAGCTCCCGTTGTGCAAATACATCAGAACATTAAGAAAGATAAAATACAGAGGTAAAAATAGAATAAAAACATAAAATAAAAAATACAGTAAAAGCAACAGTATCAGCCATATCAAAAAGTCAGGTGGCCATTATTGCACATAACCTTATTGCACATAACCACAGTGTTTGCAAGTTAACCATGTGTGTTTATAAGTCTTAACTGCTGTTAGATAATGAACAATAAAATAATTTTGCAGCTCCCGTTGTGCAAATAAATCAGAACATTAAAAAAGATAAAATAAAGAGGTACAAACACTGTATATATTATTATTATTTACCCACATATCAACCGGTAGTTTATACGGACATTTTTGGAGTCCAGACAGTTTCACTTTCATACTGTCGCGCATCTGGTAGTAAACTGTCTTCGTATTCATAAGACATCCTTCCAAAGATGTGTGCTACACAAAAATATTCGATTCGACTTTATAGCAAACAAAACCAGAGCCTCTGAACAAAACGAATTCCAATGGTCTAAACCGCAGTTTACCCCCACAACGAAACCTGATGTTGAAATCACGTGATGCGTGACATCACGTCGACTTCGAGAATTACTCTGTCCTCCTCACCATAGACATTACAGTATGCTCCTCAACACCCCTCCTACTCTCTTCCCCCCCTCCCCTCCACTCCCAGCTCTGGGTGAGAGCATTTTGCGGGGGTTATCACATTTTAAATAAGCTTAAATGTTTAGGACAATTGGTTGTAATTTTTCTCAGTACATTACCTTACTTGTCAGTAAATATTATTACTTACTGTTTTTGCATAACGTGTAGTCACGAAAACAAGGTACTACTTTATAAGAAAGTGGAGCGGTCCACCCCCTTCTTTTTTTTTTTACTGTGGTATCTCCCTACCTCACAACTTCTTCCGGATTTCAAAGTGCTGGTGGTTTGCAACGTGTGGTCTGACTGAACCCTGGAATTTAATGCTACTCTGAGCACCTCTGCAGTAAGGTTGGTGATATTAATTTAATCTTATCTATGTTTATTTAAAAATACCTACATTGTTTTGTACGTATGTCGCAGTTTAATATGTCAACTAACATAAAAATGCATGAATATTGGCGTGTACTTATTAATTTAGCTCCGTTTACAATATATATATATTAGGCATGTAACGGTTGTAGTTGGTGTACCGAACCGAAAAGGTACGGAGGTGGACCGAACCGAACGTGCTGTACCGAAACGGTTATTTTTTCACTCATTGAATGTTAATATGTGCGCCGCGGAACAAAATTTCCTGGGCGCGTTTCAGCACGGAGCTATTATCTCGCAGCACGCGCAGCATTAGCCGTTAGCTTCTCGCTGCGGTTTCCTGTTTGTTAACGTTATGGTTTTCTTGTTAAAAGACGAGCGCACAAAGCTGTGTGTGTGGACGTTTTTTCATGAAGACTGGATCTGCAGCAGCAACACGTCTAACGTGAACGCGCTGGAAACTACGTCATCAGAACGTGAACGAGCTGTTACAAAGTACGCTAACCACACAGCTGCATTTAAACAACTTCTACAAAGTGCGCTAACAACACAGCTGCATTTAAACAACTTCATCAGGTAATTTAGATGGGTCCAGATCAATAACACAAACTGTATGAGTTTTTAAAGCTCTGAATCTAAGTCTGAAAGTTTTTAATGCACAGTTGATCCTTGCTATGAGACATCCATCACGTCAACACTTAAGTCAAAAAGTTCAGCTCTTTATGAAAAAACTAAAACTGATGGTCAACAAGTCCTGGAGCTGATTTAAACCCTGCCCTGATGATGAGTGAGATATTCAACCGTTCAAGAGGTATTGTTATTTTATTATAATTATTATTTATAATTTATTATTATTTAAAATTATAATCTTATTAACTTATTTTTTTACCTCTGTGTTTTATTTCCAGTATTTCCAGTTACAGAGGTAGCTGCTCTCCTTCCACTTCAGGGAAATCCACCAGAGATCACCTGCTGCAGCTAAGAAGTGTGTGATGACTGAATTGAACTCTGGAACTGTTCCAGGACCAGTCCCACCAAGAAGAGGTTGTGAGTAATGAGGACAAATACAGCCACACTGGTGCTACTGGACAAAAACTTTATTAGTTAAGATTGTAAACAGTCTGTTGCTGCTTATTGTTCTGGTTCTGACTGTTATTGTATTCATTAAGATTTTTATTATTTTTAATATAATTTATTTATTGTAGAGTGCTGTTTATTTAAAATATCATCCAAATGGGTCACTTTTATTTATTACTACAATACAATACAAACATATTTTTGGCATATTTTCAAAATAAACATTTTGTAAGTCTTTATTTTGTCTTTTTTTTTTGTACCGAAAATAAACCGAAAATAAACCGAACCGAGCCCTCCTTGTAATTGAACCGAACCGAAATGTGATTTTAGCGTACCGTTACACCCCTAATATATATATATATATATATATATATATATATATATATATATATATATATATATATATATATATATATATATATATATATATATATATATATATATATATATCAGTGGTGGGCCTCCGACCGCTAGGTAGCGCTATTGCGCTAATCCGCTTGTAGCGTAGCTAAATAATCTGTTAGCTTTACAGCGGATTGACTAAGTTTTATAATTCATAAGCGGATTTGTGCTATTTTTATTTAAAATGCAGTACCGCTAATAACTAATTATCTATCAGTAAAAACGAAATAACGTATTTACGAGCAGCGCCGGATGTGGTCCGTGACAAAAAAGCGTCCCCCTCAGTCTCTTGGTGTGTGCTCTCTCTATAGCAGTTAGCAGCCAGTGTGTTACTCTGCAGCCTTATTGCTTGTTTTCGAAGAGTCAGACGAAGACTTTTTAACATGGAGGGTGAACTTATGGATGTTTCTCAGGGCCTACGCGACGCGTCTGGATTTAAAAATAGAATTTCGCCACATTAGCACTCTTCAAAATGGCGTCCGCGACGGCCAAAGAAGCCAGGATTTTACAACAAAACACGGTAAAACAATTATTTCTTTGCTGAGAAAAAATATATTTCATAGCTGACGTTATAGCACAAGTTTTTCTGAGCTTGAGAGTTTCACGAAATGGTCAAATCTGCTGGATTTAAAAAAAGTAGTTCACCATTAGGACTCTTCAAAATGGCGTCCGCGACGGCCACAGAAATTAAGAACATAAAATAGACAGGGCAGCAAACTTACATACTCAGGGAATCACAAGGAACTCAGGAGACAGAGGCAACAGGAGACAATGCCAGGACAATGATAAACACAGAGATACAGACTTATTTTTGATTTGATTTGATGTTATTCATTCATTTTAAAAGAACAATACAAAACAGTTTCATCAGATACAAGAATACAAGTAGGATAAAATGAAAGGAGCAGAAAGAAGATGAAATCTTATTATATCTGCCCCTTATTTCACAGTTTGTTCAACCAATGATAACCTTCAAACTACATCACAAAATGAATAACTCTACTTAATTTTTCTAACTGTAATACACAAACACACTAAGCTACATCATATATAGTTTTTGAGCAAGTCCTTTTCGACCTTTTTCTTAAATGTATACATTGGGCAGCACGGTGGCACAACTGGTAGAGCTGCTGCCTCTCAGCGAGAAGGTTGCCGGTTCAAATCCCGGTCCGGGGCCTTTCTGGGTGGAGTTTGCATGTTCTCCCCGTGCATGCGTGGGTTTCCTCCGGGTACTCCGGTTTCCTCCCACAGACCAAAAAACATGCTTGTTAGGCTGATTGGTGACTCTAAATTGACCCTAGGTGTGAGTGTGAGAGTGGATGGTTGTTTGGTGTGAGTGAGACAGGTCCCTCTTGTAAATGAGTCCCCGTGACTCAACGAGGCTAGCCTGTATAAATAAAGGTTGAATGAATGAATGAATGAATTGATTTTGCATTTTTAACATCACTCTCCAGAACATTCCACAATCCAACTCCCTGAATTGAGGTAGACCGTCCCTTTAAGCTGGTTCTGAATTGTGGTTTGATGAATATCTGTCCCTTTAAGATTGTAATAACTTTGTCTAAATTTCTTTGGATATTTAAAGGTAATGTGTTATTATGAGCCCTATACATAACTGATAAAATACTATATTCTACCAATTCCTGGAATTTCAATAAATTTAGCTGAAGAAACAAGGTGTTTGATGGGTGACTGAAATGTTTTCTGGTGATTACTCTTACAGCTCTCTTTTGTAAAATAAAAACAGGCTTTGTAATTGTTTTGCACGCTTTTCCCCAAACCTCAATACAATAGATTAAATGTGGAACAATGATTGTGTTATACAACATATACAGAGCTTTATCAATTAAAAAATCCCTGACTTTATATACAGGTACATGAACACACAGCATGACAATCACAAACACCTGGACAACAAAATGGAGGAGATAAGCAAGACAATTAACAGAGAGACCAGGGAGTGTAGGGATGGGGACCCATCACCTGAGAGCAACATGCTTACAACTGTTATCTTGAAGTTCTAGGGTGTAGAGAGCCACAGAAACGGTTATGGTAGGCCGGATTTGGCCCACGGGCCTTGAGTTTGACACATGCGATCTAGTGGTACTAAAAGTAACAAAAGAAGAAGAAAAAAAAACAGCCAAATATGTCTGCAGTTTAGCTAACAGACTTTGGAATGGGTACATTTTGTCCTTGTGAAACCTGTTGAAGAGAACCAAACTAAATACTCTGAAACTCAAACAACTTACTGTATAACAGTTCATGCACCGCTAGTTGGCAGTGTAGTGCAAATATTGCATAACTTGCTGCTACCAATTGTTGAATTTAATTAGCGGATTAGAATTAGCTTCCCCTAATTTTCATAAGACATTAGTGCTTTTGAAATTGCGGACCTAAATAAATTAATTAGTGCTTTAGAAATAGCGGAACTAATTTTTGGATTAGCGTTGCCCACCACTGGTTAGAATAAACATAAAAAATAAAACAGATGCTTCAAAGGGACTCATCTTTTTTAAACTATAAGTAATGTTGAATAATTGTTAGATAGATAGATTAATTAAAGCAGTACCAATCAGTGCTCTGTGGACGACGTGAACTGGTCACGTCTCCTCGGTCCTCACAAGTCAAGTAAAGTCGCGGCTTGCCACCTAGCTGCTTCCTCGTTGGTAAGGCTTCATTAAATACAGCTGCAGACATAAATTAGAACATGCTGTTTATTGTTTAACCCCCTGAAATAACTTTGGCTTCCCAAACTGACTAAAAATCGCTCAATTCTTCACTCAGATTGCTAAATTCGTCTGGTTCTGTATTCGGCCGCCATGTTGTTTACAAGGTGCGCAACGAGCAGCACGTGACGTAAGGAGATGAATGACGTTACTTACGTGACTTATCGTGGAAGTTCTCGGATTTCTGTGGGCGTGTCCCAGCGACAAAATTACCATAACTTGCAATGAAATTTTAATATATTTACAATTTATTTAGCAAAAACGAACCTAGTTCAATGATATTATATATATATATATATGTTGTGCAAAATGATTTATAGTTAAAACATCATGTCAGTGCAGCTTTAAGGTAAAACTTTGAGAAGCTTCCCTTTGGTGAGGTATTTAACTCTTTGCAGTGAAACTAATCCTGTACTGTCTAATTTAATTTTTAATTTTAATACAATCTGACTGAGCTTGTAGGATTTTTTTCTCGTTTTCCGTGTGTGTTTTTCTTTTTTTTGCCAGCTTGTCATTTTTTCACACCCACGCTGCTTGTCAGTGCCAAAACAATACGTGAGAAACTGTAAGCACACTGGCTGCGACACTTTTCATTGCATGATTATATTTGAAATCAAAAGCTCAAAGCTCTTACGTTTTGGTTTCAGCCTATTCAGATAAGCAGCAGGTGGCCTCATGCTTCGGCTCAGGATGATTAGAAAAGTTATGGTGACTTACCAGATGGTTTGAATCAGAAACATTTTCATGAATCCTTCAGATCAGTCCGTATGTTCATAATCTTTATGATTTGCACTCCAGTACTTTGAAATATACCAAAACACCTTCTTACCTTATGATCTTTGTTTGTTCAAATGAGATAGTTTAGAAGTCTTCTGCTCTTGAACAGCAGACCAGTGGTTTAGATCATGTGCTGATGCAGATACTGCTCCTTCAAAGCCCAATGTTGAATTGCACTGTGTGGCTGGCTGCCATGATCTTTCTCCCCTGAGATATGACTCAGTCACCATCTTCTTTTTTGTCCTCTGTTGCGGAGCTAAGTGGGGAATTGGAAATTCCCTCCATCTGTCCATTCATCTTGTGAACTGGATAACTTGAAAGAAAGGGAGGTACCAACTTCTATTTTGATGTGTGGCTGCATCTAGGCATAAGAAAGGTCATTATTGAAAATTGGGTCCCATCCATCCATCCATCCATCCATCCATTATCTTATGCTTATTCCGAAGTCGGGTCACAGGGGCAGCAGGTTGAGCAGGGAGGCCCAGACATCTCTTTCCACAGCCACCTCTTCTGGGAGGACTCCAAGATGATCCCAGGCCAACCGAGAGACATAGTCTCTCCAGCGTGTCCTGGGTCTTCTTCGGGGTCTCCTCCTAGTCGGACATGCCCGAAGCACCTCCCTAGGGTGGTGTCTAGGGGCATCCTTACCAGATGCCCGAACCACCTTGACTCAACAAAAATTGGATGCCAACTTCAAATCCAAGATGGCCACTGCCTAATCATTTGCGATAACTATTTTTCTAGTTTTTATACTGCTTAAAAGCAAAGGTGGGCGTCAGACCGCTAGGGAGCGCTAAAGCGCTAATCCGCTTATAGCGGACCTAAACAATTTGTCAGCGTTACAGCGGATTGACTAACTTTTATAATTCATAAGCAGATTTGCGCTATTTTTATTTAAAATGCAGTACCGCTAATAACTAATTATCTATCAGTAAAAACGAAAAAACTTATTTACGAGCTCTTAAATCAACCGGATGACTGATAACAGACCATATCTTGTCAGCGTCGGATGTGGTCCGTGACAAAAAAGCATCCCCCTCAGTCTCTTGGCTAAGAGAGTTTGGTATTGGTAATAGTGGGTTGACTTCCGGATGACGGAGGAGCGAGCAACAGCTTGATTCCTGAGCTCCCAGACGGTCGACTTACTCTCTCGACAAAATAACTCTAAAAAGCATTTTTGTACTCACATGTTAGTCGGGGAGTAACATGAAGACGAGAGGAAACCAGCAGGAAAACACGAAAGAATCACCCGCTTTAACGACGGAGGCTTCCGATGGTAACAAGCTAGCAATGGCTAAAGCTATGGAAGCTATGGGAGCTAGCATTCTCTCGGAGCTGAAGGAAGTTCAGACGAACCTCAAAAAACAAATTACTGACCAGTCGGGACTTATAAAAAAAGAAATGTCGGAGTTTAGAGAAGAGATGGGGAAACGACTGGATGACATTGTTACAGACCTGAAAGACGTGAAGAGCAGAGTCGAAGAGGCGGAGCAGCGGCTAACCGAGGTGGAGGAATTCAACATGGACGTCAAAGATGTACTGAGCCACACGCTAAAGCTACAGGAAAACATGCAAACACGTCTAACTGATCTAGAAGCCCGTTCAAGAAGGAATAACATCCGTATACACGGGATAACCGAGGGAGAAGAAGGTGAGAACCTGCATAAGTTCATAGAGCAATTTATAAAAACTGAACTCTCACTCACGGACCTCACGCTGGGTATACAACGTTGTCATCGATCACTGGGGCCCAAACCCCCGCCCAGCTCCAACCCTAGATCCATTGTAGTGACCTTTTTGGAATTTTCAACGAAGGAACGTGTGCTTCATTCAGCATGGGGTAAGAAGATGATACAATTGAGAGGAAAGCGGGTGTTCTTTGATCAAGATTTCCCTAATGAAATCCTTACCAAACGTAAAGCATACAACCCCATCAGGAAGATCTTAAAAGAGAAGGGAATCCGCTTCCAATCCATGTATCCAGCCAAGCTTCGTGTGTTTTATGAGAGTGGCACGGTGATTTACAACAACGCACAAGACGCATCGGATGACATGAAGAAGAGGAACATGTTTGAATCGGCGGACAAACCAGGGAAGGACACCTCACAACCCAGTTCGAGCACCCTTTCCCGG
>JBBPBX010054220.1:0-11956 GCA_038048925.1 Garcialebias charrua
AATACATGAACACATATTTGTGTTTGTCACATGTCCACACAGTCTATGCTGCTACCATCGCAGTACTGGTATTACCTCTTAGAAACCGGCTTCTACCTTTCCCTGCTCTTCAGCCTCACATTTGATGTCAAACGTAAAGTAAGTGCACACCGGCAGTCAAACTATTTACTTTTAAATAATTTGAACTTTATGGTTTGATAAAATCTTTATAACTTACTGTCAGGGCATTTTTGATCAGAAGTTATGGATGTTTTTATTATTATGGCTACAAACATTCTTCCCCTCTGCGCTGAGAACGCCCAAAACAAGCCAAACCATCTCCCAAACATTATCTTATCTTTGCCCATGAATCATATGTTTGGGTACATAAAGTGTACTGTGCAAGAAAACTACCAGTATAGCTGGCTTCAAGGAGGACACCCCCTGAACTGTATTTTGAACTCTGAGCTGGGGGGGGGTATAAAAGCAAGCAGATAATGCGGCTTGTGGCTTTCTTCTGTAACTGGTTTTCATGTGTGTACTTCTATGTACGGTATGTTTATATATGTTATGTATGTACAGTAACTGTCTGGAAATCAGACCTAGCAAGGAAAGACACTCTCACCGCCCTTGTCGTCGTCGTCGTCGTCCCCCCCCCCTCCCCGCGCGCGCGCACGCGGAATGTCTACGTCATCATGTGCTTATATGTGCGGGGTGTTGTTTTCATTATCAGGCTCTTTCTTCTCAGCCAAGAAGAAAAAAATTGATTTTTTTTTTTTACCTCCACATCCTACACGTGTTCACTTTCATTACTTCTTTGTCTAAACAGATCTCACTTGTAAATAAGTCTTCGAGGCTCAAAGGTTGAAGGGAAATAAAATACTGGTTAAAAATGTTCACCTGAGCAAACAACGTTGGTGAACAAGAGACTTTCTCCAACACTTCCTATTTGTTAATGATGTTTTATTTTATTTACAAGTTGTTAGTTTTACAAAAATGTATGAATGGAATATTAAATGAGACCTACTGTGACCAAATGGATAGTGTTAACCTGTCATGTGCACGTTTATAGGACTTTAAAGAGCAGGTGATTCATCATATAGCTACGCTGACTCTGCTGAGCTTCTCCTGGATTTCCAACTTTATTCGTATTGGAACCCTCGTGATTGTACTCCACGACTCTACCGATGTACTGCTGGAGGTCAGTGCTCTTCTAACACATGTTTTATATAATAACATGTCAGTGAGCCATCAGGCAAATATGAGCTCTATGTTGACAATGCACTCATTTGTAATTTACAGTTTTAAGAACAGATATCTTCAGGTTTAAAGACAAGGCCTATAATTTTTGTTGTAATTTTGTTGACATTAATCACACACTCGTTTGTTTTACCAAATGTACTGAAATCTGTAAGCATGATTATTGGGGAAATATAAAATATTTATTCATCTGCTGGTTTTTATTCAGGCAGTACAGAACCTCTGTCCAGTGGCATTTTTTTTTAAAGTGTGCTGGGTAACTTGGGTCCTTGGCTATTCTCCAAGCCCATGTCATGATGCTAGAACTGTGCAGATCCATCACTGGCTGTTGGTGTTTTCACTGCCCACCTTAATGATGTGTTCAAGTTGATTAGTGTGGACAGTGGAGCCAGAGTAAAACACTGAAATGGAGGAGGTCATGATGGTGGTTCAACTAGGCACACACTTAAAGGGAGATGTTTTGAATGATTTTTCTTGTCACATTGTAGGAAGAAAAGTGTTAAAGGTCATGCTAAGAAAAGTGCCATTGTAAAAGGATAGAGCACATAAATGAGGTACATGTGATGGCGGTGCTTCTAAAATGGAGAATGTGTTGCTCAGTGAGGAGATTAACTTGCGTTGTTGGAAGTTGAGGAAAAACTATGCTAAAACTGCAACAGGCACCTCTTAAACAATACAAGTGTTCTAATGCATGCTCAATATTCCAGGTAGAAAAATCTAAAAAAGCTAAGTCTGGTCCTCTGGACATTCGATACAAGTACTGTACGGTATAGATGTGCACAATTCTGGACACATTTATCAATAAGGAGCTGCATATTTTCACCAACAAAACTAGATGAAGTGGATCATCTAAGCATTAATTTATAATCTCTTTAGCTTCCTACTCATAAAATAACAAAGCCAATGATTTCTTACCTTGTCGTATCACTGGTTCAAGTGGACAAATATCAATAACCATCAAACAAGGGCAGAACAGCAGCAGATAACAGCTTTAACCACCATTATACTATTTATATCCATTTATGATTGTTGCATATATCTTCTAATATTGTGGCTAAAACATCCTTACTATGAATACTTTTAAATTTGATGGCTGTAAATCAGTTCAAGACAACATGCCCCAACTTTGGAAACCACTTATTACAACAACAAAAAGTTTTCTTTTGAAGCAGATTTACTTTTTGTTTAACAGTAGTCCCTCAATTATCACAGAGGTTATGTTCCAGACACCACCCCAATAGGTGGTAAACCGCAAAGTAGGAACGCTATATTTATTTTAGTGTTTTTATATATTTAAGGCTTTATAAACCCTTACCACACTCTTGCAATGTTCTGAACTCTTAAACCTACATAATTTTAACAACAAACGCATATGTACTGTACAGTACAGCAAACGTTTACTCACCAGCTCTGCAGACCAGCAGCTCGGTTCTGGTTCTGCAGACCTACCCTGCAGAGATGAAGCCCACTGCCCCATCCAGGTTGATGTGCACATGGATAATTGAGCTTCAGGATTATTTGAGACTAGCTAGTTCTGTGAGCTTCATAGATGTAGATCATTACTTCTGACTTTACGTTTCAAAATGTTCCCTCCATTTCAGCACAATGCAGCAGCCGGAAGCACTGTTGGCTTCTGGGTAGTGTAGTTCTTTTGACTGGTGTTACACTGTAGGTTTATTGAAAGAAGACTACAAAACGGCAGCGCCTGTCAGAAGTTTCATTTCATTAACATTTTCTCATACTGTCCCAATCACTTAATATTAAAGTTGACGATCGTTGACTGAAAAACTGCAAAAGAGCGAGTCTGTGAAAGTCAAACCGCGAAGTAGCAAGTGACTACTGTACATGTATTTTTATCACTATACTGTATGTCAGAGATGCAGTCTGGGTAATAAAGGGCCCAGGACAGGCATGACTCCAGAGACAGAAAGTCTAGTAGAATAAATACATTTTATGTCAAACACAACTAAGTTAGCTGCATGAAATCCAGGGGTAAAAGACACTTGCAGTATCTTCACATGGTATAACTAATTATACTTGTGTTTTCTGTTGTATTATTACTCTATCAGTATATTTTTCTGCCTGTTGCTGTCATAAGCATTTTTAAAGGGGAAAAAATGACCTTGGCTCCTGTGTGTTTTTCAGTGTGCAAAGGTTTTTAACTACGCCAAGTGGCATCAGACTGCTAATACCATTTTTGTGGTATTTTCAGTTCTATTTATGGTTACAAGACTAGTTGTTTTTCCTTTCTGGTAAGTACAATAAAAAAGAGAATGTAGTGTAATGCTTTATGACTTGTCATGTATGATAAATGTGTGTTATCTTCTGTAGGCTTATTCACTGTACGTGGGTGTACCCAGTCGAGAAATATCCACCCTTCTTTGGCTACTATTTCTTCAACGTCATGTTGTTGGTTCTACAGATTCTCCACATCTACTGGGCTGTTTTAATATCACGGATGGTTTATAAGTTTCTCTTCAGCCAGGTGTGTTCAAAGGTGTTCGAAAAGGAGCTCCAACTGTTATTGCCGTTTAGCCTCATTCTCATAGTGCTTTAAGTCTATTCTGTGTCTCTTTCTCATTCTGCAGCTTGAAGGTGATCTCCGGAGTGACGAAGAGGAGGATGACAGTGACCCACCAAAAGAACAAAACCACAAACTGAGTCATATGAATGGCTACAGTGCCAAAGACCAAGCCAATGGTCACTGATACATACAGGTGGAAACAGACAAAAAAGTCAGCGGCAGACAGATGAACATTACCCATTTGGAGTGAAGCTGTTAAAATATAATTGTTCATCAAGTAAAAAAAAAACATATTTTGAAGTAACTGTGAACAAAATTGAACAGTGTGGTTTTATTTTTAGTCCGAATTCAAATGTAAGATGAGCTTTTCAATAGATTTTTTTTTATGTGTACAAAATGACCAAAAGATAAAGACAAGGATGACAGCACTTGTGTATGTGCAACACAGCAGCACTTATAGGCAGATTATTTATTACATTTCATGGCCCATGGTGACGTGGTGTTATTGTAACAGGTGTATGTTATGAATGACACACAAGTGCATTTTAGTGAAGAATTGTGAATGCACCACAAGCCTTCAAATCTGCTGCCATCACCCCCATCATCAAGAAACCAGGTCTTGACTTTACCAACTTCAGTAATCTTCGTCCGATCTCCAATCTGCCCTTTGTTTCCAAGATTCTTGAAAAAGTTGTTGCTAGTCAACTTCACTCTCACCTGTCCAACAATAACATTTATGAAGAGTTTCAATCTGGTTTTCGCCCCCACCATAGCACCGAAACAGCTCTAATAAAAATTACTAACGACCTTCTTCTTGCTGCTGACTCTGGTCTTCTGTCCATCCTCATTCTTCTTGATCTAAGTTCTGCCTTCGACACCATCTGTCATTCTATCCTCCTCAACAGACTAACCTCCATTGGCATCTCAGGTACCCCGTTAGACTGGTTCAACTCCTATCTCTCTGACCGCACTCAATTCATTCAGCTTAAATCCTTCCGTTCCCAGTCTTCCCCTGTCTCCACGGGTGTCCCCCAAGGCTCTGTCCTCGGACCCCTCCTCTTCATCATTTACCTCCTTCCTCTAGGTCACATCTTCCGCAAATACGGCGTCCATTTCCACTGTTATGCTGATGACACACAGCTCTACTTGTCAACAAAACCAAACTCCACCCACCCACCCTCCATCCTCACCGACTGTCTCATTGAGCTAAATCACTAGTTTTCCAAAAATTTCCTTCAACTAAACAGTAACAAAACAGAAATCATTCTTGTTGGTACCAAAAACTATTTCAAAATCAGAACATCTTCTCGTCCCCCTTAACAACTCTCTGCTATCCCCCTCCCCTCAGGTCAAGAGTCTCTGTGTCATCCTCGACACCACTCTCTCCTTCACCTCACACATCAACAATGTTACTCGGTCTGCCTATTTCCACCTCCGAAATATTAACCGTCTCCGTCCTTCTCTCACACCCCGCTCCACAGCCATCCTTGTGCACAGTCTTGTGACTTCCGTATCAATTACTGCAACTCCCTTCTCTATGGCCTCCCTAACAAATCTCTCCACAAGCTCAGATGGTCCAGAACTCAGCTGCCCGTGTCATCACTCAAACCTCTCCTATAACCACATCACTCCTGTCCTGCAGCAGCTCCACTGGCTCCCGGTTAAATCACGCATTGTCTTCAAAATTCTACTTCTCACGTTCAAAGCTATCCACAACCTTGCCCCTCCTTATCTATCTGACCTCCTACAAATCTCCATCCCATCTCGCTCTCTCAGATCCTCCTCTTCGCTACATCTCCATGTACCCTCTGCCTGCCTCTCCACCATGGGGAGCAGGGCCTTCACCTGCTCTGCCCCTCACCTCTGGAACGCTCTACCGCCAGACCTTCGAAACACCACCTCCCTTTCTCTATTCAAGACTGCTCTGAAAACACATCTCTTTAGACTCGCTTATCATTAACTTTACTAAATGTATTTTATATTCTTTTGTATTTTATATTCTTTATTTGTTTTATATTTCAATTTGTTCCTGCTGATGTTTGAACTGTGTTTGCTTGTTTTTACACAATCTCTGTGATATGTTTCTTGCTGTGAAGTGTCCATGAGTGTCCTGAAAGGCGCTTTTAAATAAAATTATTATTATTATATTATTATGAAGGAAACAATATTTTATGTCTGAGTATTTTTTTAACCCGATTAGATGTACACTGAACAAAAATATAAACTCAACACTGTTGTTTTTGCTTCTTTTTTCATGAGCTGAACTTGATCTAAGACTTTGTCTATGTACACACAATAGGCCTTTTTCTTTCAAATATTGTTCACAAATGTGTGTAAATCTGTTAGTGAGCCCTTACTGAGGTAATCCATCCACCTAACAGGTGTGGCTGATAAAGGTGCTGATTAGACAGCATGATTATTACAGGTGTGCCTTAGGCTAAAAGGCCACTAAAATGTGCAGTTTTATCACTTTTATTCTTATTGAACACCTTTTATTTTGTTTTATCACACAGCACAATGCCACAGATGTTGCAGGTTTTGAGGGAGCATGTGCTGTGCATGCTGACTGTAGGAATGTCCAGCAGAGCTGTTGCCCTTCAACTGAATGTTCATTTCTCTTCCAAAGGCCATCTCCAAAGGCGTTTCAGAGAATTGGGCAATACAGCCATTAGATCTCACAACTGCTGACCACGTGTAACCACACCAGCCCAGGTCCTCCACATCTAGCATCTTTGCCTCCAAGATCGTCTGAGACCAGCCACCCGGACAGTTGCTGCAACATTCAGTTTGCATAACAAAATAATTTCTGCACAAGCTGTCAGAAACCGTCTCAGGGAAGCTCATCTGCATGCACTTTTGGGCCAGGGGTAAGTTTAAATTGAGTGTGGCAAAATGGAAGACTGTTCTGTGGTCAGATGAGTCATGATTTGAAGTTCTTTTTGGAACACTGGGACGCCATGTCATCCAGACCAGAGAGGACAAGGATAGCCCAAGTTGTTATCAATGCTCCGTTCAGAAGCCTGCATCACTGATGGTATGGGGTTGCATGAGCGCTTGTGGCATGGGCAGCTTGCATGTCTGGAAAGGCACCATTAATGCAGAGAACTATGTTCAGGTTCTAGAACAACATATGCTCCATCTAGACGTCATCTCTTTCAGGGAAGACCCTGCATTTTTCAACAAGATAATGCCAGACCACATTCTGCAGCAATCACAACATCATGGCTACGTAGGAGAAGGATCCGGGTACTGAAATGTCCAGCCTGCAGTCCAGATCTTTCACCTATAGAGAACATTTGGCGCATCATAAAGAGGAAGGTGCAACAAAGAAGGCCCAAGACGATTGAACAGTTAGAGGCCTGTATTAGACATGAATGGGAGAGCATTCCTATTTCTAAACTTGAGAAACTGGTCTCTGTCCCCAGACGTCTGTTGAGTGTTGTAAGAAGGGGGATGCCACACTGTGGTAAAAATGGACTTGTCCCAACTTTTTTGGGATTTGTTGACTCAGTGAAATTTTGAATCAACATATTTTTCCCTTAAAATGATACATTCTCTCAGTTTAAACTTTTGATCTGTGATTTGTGTTATATTCTGAATAAAATATTAGATGTTGGCTCCACATCATTGCATTCAGTTTTTATTCACAATTTGTCCCAACTTTTTTGGAATCCGGTTTGTATGTGTGTGTTTGTACACACACAAGCAATATCCCCCAACTCCTGTAAATATATACAGTATTGGTGTTTATATATTCATCAATGTGATCAATCAAAATCAGTTAAATGTGATAGTGCCCTTTATTCAGAAAATCAACACGTCTCATTTCAGGAACTGATTATTAAAGACACAAATTAAATGGTCAGTATGAATATTTCTATAGTTATCACCGCAATAATAGTTACACACAATGTAAACACTCAAAATATTGTTGGTTTAGTGTTTACCTGTAACCTAAAACATTTTTTATCACTCAGTTATAAATGTTGTCTTTGATGCCTATTTGTTTTTCAAATATATCAGTGTGTGTGAAAGACAGGCATTAATATAAAACACTTGTAGAACTGTGCTTTATGCAGTTCAGTCCATTTCCTTCTATCAGTTGACCGGCAGTTCTGCCACATCCAATATGGCGGCCGCTCCAAGTGCGGAACAGCACTGTTGATCTCGTGAGAATTCGGCAGAATTAGCGAGAACTCCGTTGCCTTAGAAACCAAGATACAGTCGTCTTGCATAATTTGAACTTGTAGAATTAAAGCTAATACACTAGACATTTACTTATGCCATCGGTGTGGTGTAGGAGCCTTCGCATGTAAAGTCCCGCGATGTTTAGCGAGAATTCCGTTACCATAGAAACCATATAAACCACGCGCTAATGTGATCTTGTGTAGACGGTTTTGTATCGTAGCTTTCTAAGCTAACTCACTGAGTAGTTCTCACAATGCTCGAAATGACTCAGTTCAGATGTTCTAAAGCGAAAGCAGGAAATTGGAGAGAGGACCAGGTCTTAGACGAGGTTGGTTGGTTTGTTTGTTTGTTTTTTAAGAAACATTTTCAAAAAATAAAGATGTAAACTCATTTAGCAAAATTTTACCTTCGAGTATTTACCTGTATTAAACTATCTAAAATGTTTACCTTCGATTACCTGTATTATCTAAAAAATTTACCTTCGAGTATTACCTGTATTAAACTATCTAAAAAAGTAAGTCTGGTCCTCTGGACATTCAAAAAACAAAACAAACAAACAAAAAAAAAGTAGAAACGTTTCATCCGAAAGACTTCCTCAGTCTGAGATGCTGTATTCAGCTCAGTCTTATAAATAGCGCCCTCTCACAGTGGATCAACCAGTTGGCTGCTGACAGCCGAAACCAGCTGCTCACATAATATAATAATAATAATCATTTTATTTAAAAGTGCCTTTCAGGACACCCAAGGACACTTCACAGCAAGAAACCACAGAGATTGTGTAAAAACAAACACAGTTCAAACAGGAACAAATTGAAATATAAAATAAATAAAGAATATAAAATACAAAAGAATATAAAATACATTTAGTAAAGTTAATGATAAGCGAGTCTAAAGAGATGTGTTTTCAGAGCAGTCTTGAACAGAGAAAGGGAGGTGGTGTTTTGAAGGTCTGGCGGTAGAGCGTTCCAGAGGTGAGGGGCAGAGCAGGTGAAGGCCCTGCTCCCCATGGTGGAGAGGTGGGCAGGGGGTACATGGAGGTGTAGTGAAGAGGAGGATCTGAGGGAGCGAGATGGGATGGAGATTTGTAGGAGGTCAGATAGATAAGGAGGGGCATGATCAAGGAGGACCATCAGCCTAACGATGGATCGTTAGCACCCTGATGGTTGTTTGCTATTCACAGAGGGCTGAGTGATACTAGCAATAACAGCATTGTAAGAGGGGGACAGTTGAACCCGGAGGCCTCCACCTCTGTTTAATGATGGACGGTTTCTTTTCACAAAGATGGCCTCCTTTACTCCTCTCTCAAACCATCGTTCCTCTCTATCAAGGATGTGAACATCTTCATCCCTGAAAGAGTGACCGCTGGCCTGGAGATGAGTGTAGACTGCAGAGTCCTGACCTGATGATGTTGATCTTCTGTGCTGGGCCATCCTTTTGGCCAGTGGCTGTTTAGTTTCCCCGATGTAAGACTGATCACAGCCCTCCTGACACTGAACAGCATACACAATATTACTCTGTGCCGGGGGACTGGATCTTTGGGATGAACCAGTCTTTGCCGTAATGTATTTTGGGGTTTAAAGGTAACATTTTATCCTATATTTTAATACAGTACATCTAATAAAATCTGCTGTGTATTGGCTGAATAAAATGCTTACGGTTGAATATTTCAGATATCATTTTGCACATCCCTAATTTTTATTACAATTAGATAAACCAGTCTGAAAACATTCAGATCACTTGGTAGTTTAGTACATTACAATAAAAAAAAAACTTTACAAAATTACTGTATTTATATACTTTTTATTATTTGTATACTGTAATTTACTTTTATGTTTTGTAATGCACTCCTCTGTTTCCAATATGTGGCAGATCCCAACAATAAATCTCCACTATGAGGTTTCTTTTTTTATTATTTCTCCTAACTCAATTTACATTAAAGCTGCAGTCTGCAGTTCTGTAGTGCAGTCTGTAAGTTGTCTAAAAATATATTTTTAACATATTTCTTCACTCTGTCACTATCTCCTGACAGGCTGATGTTAGACAAAGTAATCTCTGAAAAAAACTATAGTCCCCTTGCTTCTCCAGGTTGTAAATAAGCATTTCAAAAAAGCCACAGTGACCCGCCATTAACCAGCCAATAAAAACAGAGTTTTTAACCAGCCAATAAAAACAGAGCTTCTCACTTCTCACTCTCTGCAGATTTCATGGTGTTCTGGTGTGCTGGACCAGCGCTCCCTGTTTTTATATTTTTTTTAGAACTTTTTTTTAACATATAATCACAGAACTTTGCAGCTGCTGACAGGACATGTAGTGGAGGCGGAGCATTCGGAAGCAGAGCTGAAATTCACCGACAGCAAGAGCGAGCTGAGCCATATATGGCTCTGAGTGGGGAGGGACCAGAATGCTTTCCCAGATGAAAATTTTCCTAAGTGCTGCGTTCTACAAAAACTGCAGACTGAACCTTTAAATATAGAAAGAAAAAAAAAATTTTTTTTCAATAATTAGTTTATCTTGTGTTATGATAACTAATTACCCAATGGTATTGATTCCTTTTTGAAAAGTGATAAAGATTACTTTACAGAAAAAGCATTGCACACAATGTAAACACAATATTCACAGTATAAATTACAAATGCATTTACTCTTTTAATAGGAGAAAATGTACCTTTTTTTTTGTTCATTGTTATTCTAACTACTGTACTGATATATAAAATATATAAAGTATCTATTTATTATATAAGAGGCTTTGACATATTTGCATGAAATCTGTTGAATGAAGACCTTTAAATACCAGTAAGTAAAACTAATTCACTGTACTAGTATTTAACTTTGTTTTACAAACATGTTTGTACTATGAATTTTTTTTCCTAAATATGATGATGTTTTTTTTTTTACTGTAGTCCATATTCAATGAGATAAAAACAAGGAATGAAGGAAAAACTAATTTATAATTCTTTTTTCCAGACTAAGATGCAAGAGTATTTGGAGAAAAGGGAGAAAGGTGAACTTGTTGCTCAGAAAGTAGACCTCCTCAAACAGAACATTTTACAGCCGGTAACACGAGTTTCAGCTCATTTATAACACATTTCAAAGCACTAACAATGACAGTGATAACTGTACTAAAGGGAATGTTTGTCCACATGTGCAGGTGAACCTCTCTGTGACAATCGATGGAAATCTGCACTTTGGGGATGTTGTGATGCTGGTGAACATGGGAGGAGACCACGGGGAGTGCAGCGTTGTCAGCATTAACTGTGACATCCACAGTTTGACGAATGTCCCGTCTCCGGGTATTCAAGCTCCCTGTCAAGTCAGCGCAGGAAGAAGTATTCAACCCTGCACACGCACTGCTTTCATCATCACCAGGTATGCAGTGTCTAAATGACATAATAAACGCCAACACCCTTCTGTCAGTGTGTAACGCTGTCCGTGTGATGCAGTGTTGACGGCAGTCCTGAAGGAGCGACTCTGCACTTTGAGCAAAATTTTGCTTTGAAAACAACAAGTGGCTTCGCCAGAGGAGTAAGTTCACTTTTATACAGTAATGATAATAGAAAACTAATCAAATCATATAATAATTGGTTTTATTGAGCTCTATGAATCTGATGCATAAACCAGCAGTTATTGTGTATCTGTGTGCAATATTTGGCAACCACAATAGTGGGCAGATTAGCATCAAGTCATTAATGTAGCATTAAAAATATGACGGCATAATTTCTATGTCCATCTTCAGTTAAAACAACGAGGTCGCCATAGCTCGTTGGTCAGTGCCGTGGTCTTGTTATCCTCAGGCTGCTGGTTTGAGCCCAGGTTGTGTCAAGAATGGTGTTTGGTGAAAAAAATTGACAAATCTGCAATTTGCTTGTTGTGGCAACCTCCTACTGGAGACAGAAGCCTAAATAAGCAACATTGTTCACTTAAAACATGTACTGCAACTATTTTGTTGCATACATTTGGTTTTATGATATTGTTTATTTGATGTAAATTTTACACACCCTCCAACTAA
>JBBPBX010054220.1:12792-23552 GCA_038048925.1 Garcialebias charrua
TAAATAAATTTTTTTTATGTTGTACAGTCTGAGTTATTCCTGATGTTTTGTTGAGCATTTTAGATTGCTTTTGTTTGGCTTTCTGTTTCTGACCTGTGAATTTGGATTTTTATTTTTTTTTTGCAGAATCGTGTTTAATTTTGTCCTTGTTTTACCACCACATATCCCCAGCTGCAGCTCCTCTCTCACATTAGAAGGAATCTTGTAGTTTAATGAAATAAAAAGCCACTTCACTCACTAACTGTAATGTGTAATGTGGGTGTAGTTTGTTTTATTTATTTTTTGCACTTAAAGTACAAAAATGTCAAAATTACTCTTGAAATCAGCTGCAGTGAGTTTATTGTTACAACACCTACTGGATAGAAACAGTGAAACTAAATCACACTCACCGACAAGTGTAAATAATTTGTTTTACCAACTCATGTAATGTATCTTGTTCTTAACTGTGTAATTTCTTAATGATAAATGTACAGAATTTTACATGTTTAGTCTAGCAGTAGTTATAAAGAACATAATTAAATTTAAAGTTTACAACCGCAGATGTGTTTTTTTTTACATTTAATTTGGATTATCACTGATTAACTACAGCCATCCATCATTTATAATACTGATACTGTTAAGTAAAACCACAGATTTATCACTATCAGGACCATTGAAGTCATTGTTTTTACATTTTCAAGCTTCTATGTGTCTTTTTGCTCGAGTTGTTTTGAGAAAAACATCCAGAATGAGTTTAAATTTGTGCACCACATTCTTTAGTAATATTATGTTGGTGTTAAATGTCTACGTATATCTCAAACTAACCACCCATCCAGAAAAAAACAATAGTTAAAAAAAATGAATGAAAGCATGATATTGATTCAGAATGAGTACAGTATAAACTTTCAGTCTGAAGTTAAATGTTTTTTTTTTGTGTGTGTGTGTTTCTCTGTCACTCCTCTGCTGTTTACATTGTTTACCTGTTGGTGTGTTCCCTCAGCTTTACCTGACAAGTGATCTGAAAAGTTTCCAGAAGGTACAGCACATTTTCAGATTGTTCATTTTTAAGAACCCCCAGGGTGAATACTGTCATTACTGTGATTGAATTTAAAGTGTGCAAAGATGTCTCGTCTCCAAGAAGTTTACCTGGACAAGAGCGATTGCTTTCTGTCATGGTGGAAGATGGTGCACTTTGACCCCCAGGAGAGACTTGAATACGAGGGTCTGCCAGTTCCTGTAAGTCTTTGCACTAACACATTTACTGACAATTGAACACATTCTGTAACATGCAGTGCTTCCATTAACTTTTTTTATTTTATTTATTTTTATAGGCTAATATGAAAGTCCTGATCAAACACTGCAAGACAAACCAAGCTCTTGCTGTTCTGGAAAATCAAGTTTTTTGGTATTTTTTAAATGTTTTATTACATTGCTTCAAATTTTAAAGGGAATTTTGTTGCATTGGTTCAGTGTAATGCCCATGAATAGCTGTCTTCTGACAGCTTAGTGGTCTGTTGAGTGACAAACAGGCATGGCACATCATTTAGAGAATTTTCTACAAAGTAGAAGAGGCATTTGGACAAAACTTTAAATTTGTCTTCTGTCTTGTCAAAGTCAACTTTATTGTCAGATCTGCAATATGTACTGTACAGGACATACACAGGACCGAAATTGCGTTTCTCTCAGTCCCTCGGTGCAACAGTAAACATCTAAACATTGAAACACTGAAACATATAATAATAGACATAAGCATAAAATAGTAAAACTAACACTGTCCTGAGTTTTTGCATAGTGGTATAAGAGTATGAAAATTTACACCAACTCTAAAACTAAAACTAAAACATTAAACATTTAATGAACATAATACTGTCCTGAGTTTTTGCATACTAGTATAAAAAAAGAGTATAAAAAGTATAACTAAAATAAACTAAAGGTTTCTAGCATTGACATTTGCAAAGTGGCAAAGCAGCGTATGAGTTAATGTACACAGTATATGTATGAGGTAGTAGTTGATGTTGTTATAGAGGCAAAAAGTGGCATATGCAGTAAGGCACATTGGGCATCCCTAAATAAGACCGTTCAGAGCACACTGTATATGTATCAGCAGTGGTGTAGATATTAGAGTAGTGTAAATGTAAACAGTAGTAATTAAATGTAAGCAGTAGTAATAAAAGTAAACAGTATTAATAAATGTAAACAGAGAATGTAAACAGTATTATGACTATAGGCAGTGATGTAATACAAACATTAGTGCAAGTATGAGAAGTAGTGCAAACTGTATGAGCACATGACCGAGAGTTTAGTGAATAACCCGTTTGATGACACAGAGTCCAGTGTTAAAATCTTTGTGTTGTGTGGTAATGTGTGAGAAAGTTTTAGTGTTAAGGCAGTTCAAATGGGAGGGGGGGCAGAGCAGGCAGAGTGTTTAGCATCCTGACTGCCTGATGAACAGAGCTGTCTCTCAGTCTGCTGGTTCGAGCCTGGAGACTCCTCAGTCTCCTCCCTGATGGCAGCAGTCTAAAGCGGCTGTGTAGTGGGTGTGTGGGATCACCTGCTATGCAGTGGGCTTTCCGAGTGAGGCGTTTGCTGTGTAAGTCCTGCAGTGAGGGCAAGGAGGTGCCCACGATCTTCTCAGCTGCTTTCACGATGCGCTGGAGGCTCTTGCGGCAGGATGCAGTACATGCACCAAACCACACAGTGATGCAGCTGGTCAGGACACTTTCTATGGCACCTCTGTAGAAGGTGCTCATGATGGGGGTTGAAGCTCCAGCCCTTTTCAGCTTGCGGAGAAAGTAGAGACGCTGGTGAGCCTTCTTTGCCAGTGCTGCAGTGTTCCTGCTCCAGGACAGGTCCTTTGAGACGTGCACTCCCAGGAACTTGGTGCTGTCTACTCTCTCCACTGCGGTGCTGTTGATGGTCAGAGGGGCATGTTGGGCATCCCTCTTCCTGAAGTCCACAACAATCTCCTTTGTCTTCTCCACGTTGAGAGTGAGATTGTTGTGTCCGCACCACAAGGCCAGGCGGCTCACCTCGTTCCTGTAGTCCGTCTCATCCAGTGGCGGACTTAGACATTTGGGGGCCCCAGGCAAACCTTTGTAAAGGGGCCCTGTACCGGTCTGTCGTGGTGAAGAGGGAGCTGAGTCAAAAGGCAAAGCTCTCAATTTACCGATCGATCTACGTTCCCACCCTCATCTATGGTCATGAGCTTTGGGTTGTGACCGAAAGAACGAGATCTCGGATACAAGCGGCTGAAATGAGTTTTTTCCGCAGGGTGGCTGGACTCTCCCTTAGAGATAGGGTGAGAAGCTCAGTCATCCGGGAGGGACTCGGAGTAGAGCCGCTGCTTCTCCACATCGAGAGGAGCCAGTTGAGGTGGCTCGGGCATCTGGTTAGGATGCCTCCTGGAGGGACTATGTTTCTCGGCTGGCCTGGGAACGCCTTGGGATTCCCCCAGAGGAGCTGCTCCAAGTGGCTGGGGAGAGGGAAGTCTGGGCCTCCCTACTTAGGCTGCTACCCCCGCGACCCGACCCCGGATAAGAGGAAGAAAATGGATGGATGGATGTTTTATTATTGCAATAAAAGGCTCTAAATCAAGTCTTACACCAAAATTCAACAACACTAAATAAACACAAACAAATAGAGAGGGTAGATGTGAGCAATACAGTAGAAATATATTTTCCTAAATTATAAGATTTTCACAACTTTAATTCTTTTAACGTTATATTACATATTCTGTAACAGGGAACAGTTGTTAGATCAATGTGAAAAAGTGAGTGTGTGTAGTTGAGATGTGGTACTTTGAGATGAATTCACACACTGGCTCGATATGAACAGCAAGATGTCCAGGCATGAGACACTTTTTACAGCATTAAGTGATCATGAATTACCTTGATTATTCAGCTGGACTTCTATGAAAGTTGTCTTCTGTCTTGTTTCTGGTCTTTAATGATGCATGTTTAAAGACTGCATCTGAAAAAAACAACAAATGTTAGTGTTGGAGGAAATAAAAGAAAAAATAAGACATTATTACATTTAACACATGTGAAGGCTCTCATTTATCCAAGTTTCCATAATTAAGACTGAAAGTTTTGACTTCTTTTTAAACCTTAAAACTTACACAGACTGTAAGACGTACTGTAAACTAAATGACTCAAATAATGTCACAGATTTTTCCACCTGGATTATTGAGCATGCATCAGGGAATGTCACTTTTCATTTATATCAATTTTTACATTTTAGATAACATTTTAATTTAGCAATCCTAGCCTTTTGATTCTGTTGTTTTAAACTAACAGTGGCATTTCTGTCCAAAGCAAACCAGTCATTATTAAAAAACACATTTTTGCATTACTCTGAAAGCTATAAGTTGTGCTTTATAATGTATTTAATGGAGGGACTATGGACCAAATAACAAAACAATGATAGTCTGATGAAGTTTTAACAGTCAAATATTTTGTAAAATGGTTGAGCATTTTTTTTATAGATAACTGTGGAATATTTTAGATCTATTCTATTCAATGTAAAGTCCGAATAATTTAATAATACTGTATACTAAGCAAGCAGGGCAGAGAACTAAAGTAGGTAAAATATATAATCCCCTCTCTCCTATTTAAGTCAGAAGATTTAGGTCGAATATCTTTTAATATTTTGATACAGAAAGAAAACGTGAAAATAGTGGTTGTCTCAGCTGATTACTGTTAGGATTTCTTTTACCCAACCTACAAAATAATTTCTAAAACTCGTACCTCATCTTGCTGTAAATACTTTATCTTCATCTTCTTGAGTCACTGCCTCAGCGCCACTTCCTCCTGGCTGGATCCTGATGTCCTGCGGCGGTTCCGCCACACTTTTAAATGGGCCGCTGCCGCTCGTGACCGTCATTAACAGTTGATGAAGTTTTAGAATTCGACCCATTAAAAAGGTTGTCACTTTCGGTAGTGAAGAAACATACGTTATTGTTTTTTGACGCTTTTTACGTTTTTCAGCTCCGCTTTCTGTCTCCTGTCTCCCGCTTCCTTCTCAGTAAACAGCAGCGAGCATACAGCACTTCCTGGATTAGTGGGTGACGTCATGACGCATGACGGAATAGTCCATTTTAGTAGGGGGGAACAAAACTCAACCGTTTTTTCTGTTGCGTTTTTAAAGATAGTTTTCATCGTAACTATAATTATTTTTATGTTAAACGTACATTAACAAGCAGGAGCAATGTTAGGGATGTAGGTGATGGCTGGGGTCCCTGCTTATTGGCGGCCCCTGCTCATTGGCGGCCCCTGCTGATTGGCGGCCCCAGGCCACGGCCTCCTTCGCCTGAATGGTAGATCCGCCACTGGTCTCATCGTTGTTGCTGATGAGACCCACCACTGTTGTGTCGTCCGCAAACTTGATGAAGTGGTTGGAGCTGTACGATGGTGTGCAGTCGTGTGTTAGCAGGGTGAATAGAAGGGGGCTCAGCACACATCCTTGTGGGGCCCCTGTGTTCAATGTGATGGTGCTAGATGTGTTACTCCCGACCCGCACTGTCTGTGGTCTCCCGGTCAGGAAGTCTAGCAGCCAGTTACACATTGAGGTGTTCAGCCCCAGACTGTCCAGTTTAAGGATGAGCTGTTGGGGGATGATGGTGTTGAATGCCGAGCTGAAGTCGATGAACAGCATTCTAACATAGGAGTCCTTCGTGTCCAGATGTGTGAGAGCTGTGTGGAGGGCAGAGGAGATGGCATCGTCGGTTGAGCGATTAGGTCGGTATGCAAATTGGAAGGGATCCAGGGAGGCAGGGAGGACAGATGTGATGCTTTTCATGACTAGCCGTTCAAAGCACTTCATCAGGATGGGGGTGAGTGCTACTGGGCGATAGTCATTGAGGCATGCGGGCGTTGCCTTCTTTGGGACAGGGATGATGGTGGTGGCTTTGAAACAGGTGGGGACGATGGGTCTTATGCAGTTTAGTGTTGATATCAGTCAACAGAGATCTGACCTAAAGAAGCTGACAGCAAGGAATTCTTCACATTGAAAGATATAGTTTTCTTGCAGTGTGATGGTTTTCTTAGACAAAATTTTTTTTAAAAAGTCAACGGTACAAATATCTGTAGTTTGTGTGATTTAGAGAAGAAGAGAGATGAGTACAAAAGTAAACTGTGTATGGCTGTCTAGTGTTTAATGTGACAAATCTGCTATTCTTAAAGGTTGTAAAAGTTTCTAGATAGCACGCACGATCAGAACATTACAAATATTTAATGTCAAATGCATTAATAACATCTGTTCATGATTCAGCTAACTGACCTCAGGCTGCTGCCGAGCAGTGTGTAACATTTCATTTGTGTTCCTGCAGGAACACGTATGGCAAAGAGTGCGAGGTGACGGCTCAGACATTCTTGGACTCCCACAAAGTGGAACAGGACAACAACCACTGGATCCTGTGCACCTCTGATCCAGCAGGGGACGGGCTTGCACTTCTCCAGCTCCCACAATCAGCAGCTAAAAACCAGGAGTTCACAGATACACACCTTCAAAATGAATCCATCCAGGCCTAGATTAAACTTGTGCAAACATCACAGGCCTTGAGCCTTGATTAGTAAAGACTGCTTATTCTTCTGGGATCACTTCATTTCTCTGTAAAAAATAAATACATTGGAAGATTTATGACCGACACGCTCCTTAGTGTAGCAAAATGCTGTCCAGAGACAAGCCTTCATTAGAAAGATGTGCAAATTGGCCTTTTTTTTTTTTTAAGAGCTTTTATTGTGTGAATGCTTATTAAGCAATCATGCTACTGAGATCCTGTTCAAGTGTCTTCTGTACCTTTATAGACATTAACTCATCCCACAGTTTCTAAGCTATTTCAGTAACATTCGGCTCATTCATGACATTCCTGCTGTGACTTTTGGTATTGATATTTTGTACTTTTAGAAATACTGTGATTTAACAGATTCTGTGAAATCATGGTGTTTATTGGTATTTGAAATCTCTCATTTTACTGCTTTCGGAACTTTATAAACTACAGTACTTATGCATACTTAGACCTAGGAAAAAACATTATAGACTACGTGTATCTCAACATTATATACTATATATATATATAATATGTGTATATATATATATATACACACTGTATATATATATATATATATATATATGGTAAATGGAGCTTACTTGTATAGCGCTTTCCAGCCCCCTATGAGGGGCCCCAAAGCGCTTCACAGTAGCAGCCATCCACACATTCATACACCGGTAGCGGTAGACTGCCATGCAAGGCACCATCCAGTCCTACCGGGAGCAACTCGGGGTTAAGTGTCTTGCCCAAGGACACAACGAGGTGTGCAGTGACCGGGGATCGAACCCCGGACCTGAGCCGGCTGCCCTGCCTCTACACCATCCCTGCCCGATGTGTGTGTATGTATATATATATATATATATATATATATATATATGTGACCAGAAGGTGGAGCTCTTGCTCCTTTAAGTTATACACCAGAACACAGACTAAATCCAATTTACAATATTTATTAAAACAGTTACAGTAAAACAATTCTCTTTAAAATTGAGGTCTCATGTCCACCACTCAGTCCCTGTAAGAGTTCTTTCCTAAAACAAGAATTCAAGTCCACCACTCGGTCCTTGTGAAACAGGAAGACTCATAGGAGTAATGGACACTTTAGACCAGACCTGGGCATTGTATGGCCCCAGGGCCACATGCGGCCCTTGGTTGACTTTGACCGGCCCCCGTAAGGGGAGTTGCAACAAAAACATAGTTTAGTTTCTAATTTTACCTCATTTGTGGACTGCATTGCTTTAATTTTGATGTGTTTTTTTTAAATTCACGTACAAAATGATGCAATATGTAAATCAAGACATGCACAATGTGCATGATTGAATTGTTGTCAAGTCACAAGACAACGTTAGCACTCAAAAATGTCCACTCATGCTTTTTATTTTGTTGATTAATCATAACTAATACTTTTACCAGTTTGTCTAAACAATGATATTTACTGCTTTTAATAAAGAAATACTATTAATATTATGCAGTATTGAATTATGTCATTTCGCCCGGCCCCCCACAATATTTTCTATTTCTCATGTGGCCCCATGGAAAAAATAATTGCCCACCCCTGCTTTAGACCATCCTCAGTCGTTGTCGTCGTCCAGATGCTCTTTTCAACGGGGTCAGAGAAGCAATGCTCTGCCCACATAACCTGCCCATCCAGTACAGATTTTGTTGAAAGCGTCTGAACACACTGGGAACACAGGACAAGACAAAACAGCAGAGTGTCCACTGCACTGCAGCTCCAAGCAGCAAAATCAGGTGCCTGAAACAGAGAACCCATTATTGTGGATTCATGAAAATTAAAATATAAATTGCAGGTACTTACCCAGAGGTGCAAACACAGCCAAACCAGGGAGGAAGCAGGTCAGCAGCGAGGGCCCAACCGCACGCCACAACAATCCCCACCCAGCAGGCAATGCCAGCAGAGCAACACTGCAGAAATGGACAGGTGTGACACCCACAAACCCAACCATGATCCCAGTCATTAATTCAAGAAGCTGGCACTTACGATCTTAGACGAGCAGACCAAGAGCACCAGCAGAATGATCAGCCACTGGAGCAGCAGGGAGGGAAACAACGCCACACGCACCCCATAGCAGCCTGCCCAGCTATAAGGGAGTCTGCCCCGCCCACTAATCAATGTTGCTCATCTAGTTACACCTGATGCTCATCTAGCTGCAGCAGGTGCACAGAGTAGAAGGGAGGGGGAAGTGGAACACCATCTCACCACATTCTACCCCACTTTGTTGCATCGTCGCCCCGACGATGGACCTGCACACTTCAGCATTGTCATTGCTCCATTCAGAACGCTACTTCATAATATGAAAATCAAAAGTAGCAAGTTAAACAGCCCAGCGGTGCTCCATGGCACCAAGCTTGGCTGAATGAAAATAACTCACAGCATTGTTTATCTAAATAGACCATACCCCAATGGCCCAAAAGATATTCCCTAACTTGCTCAGTCATAGCCCATTTTAAAGCCATGAACTGAAGAACCAGCATTAGTGGGATCTTTCACCACCAGAATCCCACCATGCGGAAACACCTTGCCACAAAGATTAACATCAAACTCTAAAATAGAGCTATGATTAGCCATCTTATGCCCTGAAGGGTTAAGACCTCAACTGGACAAGATGCCAACAATTTTGACGCAGCTGCTAGTGGCAAGCCTGCTATTCCCCCACCGGGGTCATTCCTCTCTACATTAGTGTGGTACTTTGTTTCCTCCCCTGCTGCCCCCTCTAGATGTTCAAAAAGAAAGCAAGCCTCATCTGCTGCTGACAAATGGCGGGCCCGAACTAAACAATGGGGGCCTCTTTGATCCACTCGCCGATCCCAATGCCAGTCCTACCACCGGACATGAGACACCGTTGGTCCCCGGGCACAACCACCAACCACTCAGCAACTACAGCGCAAACAGGCATGACACCACCAACCACAGCCGGGGAAGCAACGGCGCCCGGCAAACCCCCAGCCATCGCCTTCTGCTGACCCACTCCATCCACCAGCAGCTGTGCCACCTCCTACATACCTGCAGGGAAGAAGAAAAAAAAAAAGTGAGAAAAGGAGAGAAACAGTAGAAAATAAAACTCCAAACCCACAAATAAGTCTTCCCTTGGACAACTACTGCTGTTTTGTCTTACAAATAACACACCCAACAAGTTAAAATAAAATAAAGTCTGTGTTCAATGGTGTATCCTTCCAGCAATGCCAAATGTGACCAGAAGGTGGAGCTCTTGCTCCTTTAAGTTATACACCAGAACACAGACTAAAGCCAATTTACAATATTTATTAAAACAGTTTACAGTAAAACAATTCTCTTTAAAATTGAGGTCTCATGTCCACCACTCAGTCCCTGTAAGAGTTCTTTCCTAAAACAAGAATTCAAGTCCACCACTCGGTCCTTGTGAAACAGGAAGACTCATAGGAGTAATGGAAGACACTTTAGACCATCCTCAGTCGTTGTCGTCGTCCAGTCCAGATGCTCTTTTCAACGGGGTCAGAGAAGCAATGCTCTGCCCACATAACCTGCCCATCCAGTACAGATTTTGTTGAAAGCGTCTGAACACACTGGGAATACAGGACAAGACAAAACAGCAGAGTGTCCACTGCACTGCAGCTCCAAGCAGCAAAATCAGGTGCCTGAAACAGAGAACCCATTATTGTGGATTCATGAAAATTAAAATATAAATTGCAGGTACTTACCCAGAGGTGCAAACACAGCCAAACCAGGGAGGAAGCAGGTCAGCAGCGAGGGCCCAACCGCACGCCACAACAATCCCTACCCAGCAGGCAATGCCAGCAGAGCAACACTGCAGAAATGGACAGGTGTGACACCCACAAACCCAACCATGATCCCAGTCATTAATTCAAGAAGCTGGCACTTACGATCTCAGACGAGCAGACCAAGAGCACCAGCAGAATGAAGCAGCCACTGGAGCAGCAGGGAGGGAAACAAAGACACACACCCCATAGCAGCCTGCCCAGCTATAAGGGAGTCTGCCCCGCCCACTAATCAATGTTGCTCATCTAGTTACACCTGATGCTCATCTAGCTGCAGCAGGTGCACAGAGTAGAAGGGAGGGGGAAGTGGAACACCATCTCACCACATAATGATAGGCTCCATTACCTCGATTTGTGAGTCAGTTATGTCGGCTGTTGTAATGTTTGTAGTCGTCCCCCGGTGTTTAATGTATGTGTCCAGCCACTGCAAAGACAGGTATAATGGAGGAACTGGATTGGT
>JBBPBX010054221.1:0-23551 GCA_038048925.1 Garcialebias charrua
TGTAGTGGTCAGCGTACTCCATCGTTGATCGAGCATCAGGAGCAACATTCTCCGGCCTGGCCTCAGACATCCTTCAGGCGAGTAGGCAGCATTGCCATCCACACCTACTGATGCGGTGGTGTTGCATTGGGTCTTCAAGAATCAAGTCAGACTCTTAGTCAATGGGATCAGCTACTGCTGGTCTGACTGAGATAGCGTTGTCAGGTTCTTCCGGCTTAGCTGGGCCGGTTGTATCAGGACATTGTAAACAAGTAAATAAGTGAAATAAGTAAATAAGAAAATAAGTAAAGAAGTAAATAAGTAAACTAAATTCTATATACTAGCATGAGCAGGGAGGGTTTTTAAGCGGTGTTGGCTAAAATGATCAATTTCTTTCTGCTTTCGGAATCAAACCTCCTGGGTCGTACTTTGGGACTTTGCTCAGTAGCGTTGATTCTGGCACCGTCTTGTGTTTTACGGTGTGGACAGTCTTGACTTTTGGTTAGGTTTTGATGTTCTCCAGTCCGGTTTCTTCTGATGAAAGGAGGGACTTTGTCACAGTCCAGATGAATATTGCCCCAAAATTCCCAACGAGGGAGTATGGCTTGGCAGCTGTCGTCCTTCGGTGGGGCAGGATAAATCACTTCAGCCTCCCAATATCCTTGGTGGCATAATCCCATTAGTGGTCGACAGCCCCAATCACAGTGCCATTCAGGGGTTTCTTTGTCCAGATGAATCCAGTTACATCTCGTTGTCCTTTTTATGTTGTGATGCAGGAGCATTATCCAGGTCACAATTCCTTCAGGCAAAATCAGTAGATTGATTACCTTGAAGTGGGGTTTGTCTGGCCCCGTTAGGTTCTCAGCCTCTACTGCTGACACCTCAGCTGGTACATCCAAGCTGGATAGCCTGCTAGTCTTACTCTTTCCCAGGTCTTGGTAAGATTTTCAACAGTTTCATTTCTGTCCCATGGTACGAAGATGTCTCTTTGCGTGGTGTCCCAGCAGGTCATGTTTGCATATTTGGATCTCCCATGGGAGACCTTTACATGCGTCAGGCTCCATGGTCTGATTCCGGCTTGATACAAAATAACCAACAACATAACTAAGCCTACGAATCCCCGCAGCAGGGTTCGTAGACAAGTTGCTTTATCCATTCTCATAATCCTTAAACAGTCCTTCAGGTCCTTAAACAGTCGGTCAGGGGTCGCCATATCTTCATAGATGTATGGTACATCTTCATAGATGTGTGGATCTGCATCGCAATCTGAATCATCTCGACTTTGTCTCCTTTCCAGGCTTGTCATGTTGAGAGAGTTTCTTTTCAAAGACTTTGTTTCTTTTAGCTCTGGGCTTCCTCCTCGAGCACCTGTGAGTTGTGGTCACTCGATCTTTGAGGAGCTCCAGATATAGTGGAGAGGGGTGTGGCCATCCAGGTTGCAATCTTTACCACACCCACTTCCACCGAATCACCAGCCATTCGGTAGGTTCAGGCTGGGGTCCTTCCAGGTGCCATTTCTGTTGGGGTTTGGGTCCCCATTTCAATTTGATACTTATTCCTTTTATCGTCATGTAGACCACATTAAATATTCATGGTGAGGTTGAAGGACAAAGCTTAGGGTGAGATTTATACTGTGGCAGGTATGCTGGCTTCAGGTGATAATTTTCTTGAGGTTCATCAAAATGAGACTTTCTGGTATCTTTGGCGATCGGTCTTGAGTCTATTATGTCTTTCTCTGTCACTGCTCTTCTATGGGGTTCTGCATGCTGCATGGTGTGAGCTGGTCAACCATCTGCCGGCGTTCCAGGTTGCCAATGTGGTCGCATTTGACTCTCACTGGGACCTGGCCCTCTTTTCCTTTCACACGTCCTTTGTACAGTTCCACGCAGAGAGGAGATGGGTGTGGCAATTCTGGTCTCAACCCTCTCCACACCCACTTCCATTGATAGACCCCCCAACATGCAGGTTCAAGCTGGGGGCCTTGCAGCCCACAAAAAGGTTCGTCAGATGGGTCCTCACCTCTTCGACGCTGTTCCTCCGCCTCCCACAGTCTCTGTCTGAACATTTCCCTGGATTTTCTTCCATATTGCACATAGTGTTCACCCCATTCTTCCAACGCTGTTACCGTACTGACAAGTGGGTGTCCTCTGTACGATACAGTCGTCCTGTAAGCCATTCGTACTGGGTATTCTTCCCAATCGTTGATGGGTGTGCAGACTCGATCACACAGCATTCGTAGGGGCAGCTCAGTGTTTTCAACCACTATTTTGTTTGGGTTAGTTTCCCGGTTGTAGATGCTTATTTTCATGGCACGGCTTGTTGTCCAAACCTCCAACTCCCCTATGGAGATCTCGCAGAAATGTGTTTGATGTGGCTCTCTGTAATTATGGCCCCATCTGATTTTGAATTGCATTCCGAGTACTTTTAAATAGACAACATTGAAGATCCATGGTGTCCCCATTGGGCTGGGGTTGTATGGCATTCTCCATGAGTCTTTTGTTACTGCGTAGTCAGTGATACCCCTAAGAGACCCTTTAGTTAGGTCTTTGCTCCTGTAGAACATTGTACATGAACCGTAGTAATTTTTGTTTCTGTTAAAGTTCAGGGTGTAATCTTTTCTGGGACGGTCTAACTTTACTAGTTCTTTCCGTACAATTAGAGCTGGTTGATACGGTCCTGTCCTGGATCGTTGAATCAGCAAATTCCACACATAAGTGGGTGCCTCGTCCTCTGAGTCTGAGTCATTGTAAAGCGGGTCTCTGTCCCAGGACCAGCATGTTTCAATGATTTTTGCAGATTTTATATTATCTCTCCCTTTCCAGATATAATTTGGACACCTCACGATTTGATTTAATAATTCTCTACCTTTCTTTCTGCGATGATGAGATCCTTTGATGATTCTAGCGCCCCGTCGTTCAGTTTTTAGTTGTCCATTTCCTTGTTCATGTGCTTCCATTCCCTCAGAAATGTCTTGCTGGCCCAAGCGTTCAGCACACTTTGCTTTTTCTCTGTTTTACTTGGGTTGGGACTTTTGTGTCTTCTTTATTGTCTTTGATCAGCTGTATCGTAGCTCCCACCAAGTACACTCCTCTGTATGGTGCCACGACCATCCGTACCGAGACTTTAATCCACTGGGTGGAGTCAGGTCTTATGGGCGTGTCTACACTTTGTGCCTCGTTTGACAATTTACACAGTACTTAACCATAGTCCCCTCCCACTTACAGGTACAATCTTCTGGGACTCTCACTCAATTCCAAATTCCAATCCATTACTTTTACGGGTTTTAGTTGCAACTCCCGTACATCTTTTCTTTTCACCTCAGCTCTGAGGGGCTTATTTTTTCATCTCTTTTTGTTTCTTCGCCTCAAGTTTGAGGGGCTCACAGTTTCATTTTATTTTTTTCTTCGCCTCAGGTTTGAGGGGCTTAGTCTTTTTTCTTCACCTCAAGTTTTGAGGGGCTTGGTCTTTTTTCTTCACCTCAGGTTAGAGGGGCTTAACTTTTCCTGGTCCTTCCCACCAAATGGGTAGGCCAGTAGGTTCCATGTTGACTTCACAGCTGTTTTGCAGCTTTAATCAACTTGATCATTTCGCATTCTGCTGACAGGTATCTTCTCTTGGCGTACTCCAAGGTCTTCAGAGCCCTACCTGCCCAAAGCTCTGAGGTTGTTCTTCTTAAGATAACTCCCCCGCATATAGTGGCCATTCTACGATAGGGGAGCATGGTACTTGGTTCATTGGCCATAATCCGGTTTCTGGTTTTGAATTAGCTAGGAATTGGCTTCAGTTGCTCTATTTCTCGGATTCCCTGTTTTTGTTAACACAACCGTGTTATTGTCTAATATTCTCTTCACTTTGTCTGTGGCGTTGTATTTTGGCTTTACTGCAACTGTTGATGGGTGATCCTGTGCTCTGACCCACAGACTTGTTCCAGCATGCTGACGACACTGTTGTCATTAGCTTTTCTTGCCGGTTTAACTACCACATACCCTGACATGGAGTCCACTAGCACTAGAAGATATTTCTCTCCCTTCTTGCTAGTGACTCCCATGGGTCCAGCAACATCCATGCACACTGAGCCCCAAGGTATGATACTCTTGATAGTTTGTCCATCCACTCGGTGCCCGCGACGTCCTGCGTTATATTGACCACATACCACACAGTCCTGCAGTACCTTGCGAATTTGCTTCATGGGAATCCAGAGCTCCTGACTCTCCAACTCCTTACGTGTAGGTTGTACGCCCGTATGACCTAGCCCTTCATGCACGCCACGCACAACCTCTAACACGTACTCCTGTGGGACCCTCGGCCCGCCGGGGTTTGTTCCCACTCTCGATCGACAAAACGATTTTTCTCTATTGCACATAAGATCCACTTCTTCATTGCCCTGCCAGTAGTTTTCTTCTTTAGTGTGGGATTTTTGGCGCTCCACCTCCAACTTGTAGATTCAGCTTGATTCCAGCTATTTTCTTCCACAAATCATGGTGAGTCACCACTTTTCCCTTAGCACTTTCAAATCTTTTTTCTTCCCAAATGGATAAATCGTTTGTCAGGGCTTGTGCACAGTGATTACTGTTGGTCACTACTCGTGATGTTTTCACTTTTCTGTGAGTTAGTTCAAGCAATCCTTCTAGTACTGCCATAACTTCTCCAGTCAGAGCACTTCCTGGCACTCTCTCCCCTCTATGAGGTGTAAAGTTTTGGACCTAGGTCTCCGCAGTTGTTTTGTGAATCTAGCCACAGAGGCTGACTTAATGATTTGCTTCAGCTTCTCTTTCCCAGTCGGGGAGAAGTCACTCTCATTCACTCTTTGTTCTATTACTTCGGGGAAATTTTCACAGGTTTTTGTACAGTCCTGTTTGCCAATTGAACTGTAAGATGTCTTATTGCTTTCAGGTTTTTGCGGGTCATAGACACCTCTGCCTCAGAGACTATTAGGTAAGGTTTTCCATCCACTTCGGCATAGATTTCGACATCTTTATCAATGGTGACCCTCAACCTTTGGACCATTATTTAGCTGGTCCCCCATCCCTTCTCAGTCGGAATTCATGAAGGGCCTTTCTTTCATCAGGGGTCATTTTAGCATAGTCTTTTGAGGGCACATAGTCGCCCCATCTTCGAGGTGTTGTGTTAGCTGCTTCGGCTTGAAATCCCCTTTGTTGTTGGTTTTGTTGTTGAGCCCTAGGGGCTGCTTTTGGCCGTGTTGGATTTTGTTTCATCCCGTTTTTCCTCTTTTCATCCCAACACTGTTTGTCTAGGTCACAAGACTTTACTGCTTGATCGATCTTGAGGACCAAGGTCTCACCAGGCATCCCAATGAAGGTCACTTCTCTCTTACTTCCCCATACTACCACTCTCAGAGCCCCAACATCTTTTTCTGGAGGAACTGCTCGTCCGAGTCGATCCCAGACTGATGTGAGGTGTTGTCCTTGATCCATGCTTGCTTTTGCTTGTTGGATTTGAGAATCCTCCGTTGTGGTAGTAGATACCAGCTCAGCTTCATTTTGGACTGGTCCACCAGTCCTACTGGTGCCACACCCGTGGCCATTTTCCGTTTTTGTCATTTTCGAGTCGGTATGATTTCAAAGCCACCAGACTTTATGTCCTGGTACCTGGGATGAAAACAGAGCTGCTGCTAACTTACTCTAAACTATGGTCAGTAGTCCTTAGTAAGCCCTTTTCACCCTACCACCCGTGGTGTTCAGCTGGTAGCTAGTCCAGCTGCGCTACAACTCCTCTACCCAGGAGAGTTGTGGTTTGGCGTGCTTTTGTCTCGAGTTCTTGAGTTCTTTTTCTTCAAAAACACGTTGGGACGTCACAACTCCTCCACCCAAGGAGAGTTGTGGTTTGGTGCTTGGTCAGTCCACTGACGCACGCCTTGGTATCTTGAGTTCTGTATGCTTTAAGCACGTTGGGCGCCATGTTAATTCTACGTGAGTGAGGTTAGCCGCAGGACTTGCAACAAGTCCTCACTCCAGCCTACCCAGTAACGGGTCCTTTTAACTTTTATCCTGGCACACGAGTATTACCCGATATGTCTCCAGATCAGTTAGGATTAAGGCTGAGATGAGGTAATTCAACCAGACTGTTACTGTCTCCGATCTGCAATGTCATATCCTGTTTCACTCCGCCGAAAGTCTGACTTAGCAGAATGGAGTCAGATCGTATCTCACGGAGAAACATGCATTAAACGACAGCTTACCTCTTGTAGATAGCAATTGTTATCCGCCTGGTTAGTTTTAGAACCTAGGAAAATAAGGTTCCAGGATATTGTTTTACTCTTTTTGGCTAATAAAACCATTCAAAACCTCCAATAATCTTTGTTGTTATCTTGAACCAAGTTTTCCATCATTTAATATCAAGGTGAGTCAAAGGAAAATCCAGATTTGTACGTTTTATGTTTCTTTATTTTTCTAGTTGCAGGGGATTAACAGCATAAGCACTACTTACTACAGAAAAAGATTTCATCAAGTTACATGACTTGCATTTAAGAGAATTAAAAGATTCAACAGCTCACCAAAAGATGTCTTCCACTCGCTGGGTTTAAGGTGTTTCTTGTAATTGAATTGAGTTGTACTCCAATCAATAATTTGTATAATCTTCAAAAATGTTGGTTTATTATCTGATTCCAATCAAAACTGTTTAATTCCATCCAGGTAATCTTGTTGTGTTCCAACTTGTGTTTTTATTTCCACCAGAAAACTTTGTTTTATAATCCCATCAGGAAATCTTGTTGTTTTTCTACAGAAAAACCTCCAGGTGATGCTGTTGTACTCCAATCAGAAGTCTGCACTCCAGCAGACTGGACAAATCTTTGTTTAATCCCACCAGGAAGAGCTTGTTTAATAATCCACCCAAGTAGTCTTGTGTTTTAATCCCATCAGAAAGGAAGAATTTGTAATTCAGGCTTTAATCCATTCAAGACCTGTGGCGTTGATGAACAAAACTTCAGAAGCGGTGTTCCCTTAGCTCAAACAAGCTGATAAGCCAAGACCCGTCAGAGCAGATCCCGATGCCGCAAAGTAACCCTCCTTTTGTCCAGGAGTAAACACTTTTTGAATCAATCCAATCTTCTTAAAGTATCCAGCAAATTCAACTAATTCTTCATGACTTCAGCAACTTCAGCAAATTGTATTCCATAAAAAATCTGGTAATCCTTTTAGGCAAATCAATTATTCCACAAAAGTGTTATATCCATTCAAAAATGTTGTAATCCTTCATTTGTTCTGCGGTCCTGATGAAAAGGCCTTCCTTAGCCGGCCGGAGCCTAAAATTGGAACATAGTGTACTTACAGAAACAACTCGCCCGCTGCACTCCTGACTCTCTGCTTTAATTCATCAAAGCTTGTAGTTTTTTCAACAAAATTCTTGGTTCTGTCCAGTTGATGAGGTACTTTCAGCAGGATGGAGATAAAGAGTACACCGTGTTTTCTCAGTTCTCAGTCCAAGGCCAGTCAGCCTTCAGTGGGCAGATCCTGCTCCGGGGTCGGTCTCGGATGACCCAAAACAGTAACTTAATTAATAGTTGAATTAAATCAAAAAGAATTTGTTTGTTCCACAAAAAATCTTTTCAAATCAGGAGAAATAGTATTCCACAAAAGAGCAGCTTTTAATCCATCATTGGCCGACGAGAGGCCCTCTACAGCAGAGCGGAGATAAAAAGTACACCGTGTTCCACTAACATAAACAGCCTTGCGACGGGCCTGTCAGCGCTCGGTTCTTCCAAAATTCATTTAATTTTTCACCAAACAAAGTTATCCTTGTAACTGATTTTCCGTCTTCAGGTAGTAGCAGTCTTGTTGCTTGTTTATACTAAATTTAATATAATTTTAATGCTCTGGACAAGAATGGGAATATTTCCTTACCTTCTGTCGGCAAATCCACAGGGGCTATTTACCAAAGGTAAGGAAAAAATACCTCAATCCTGAATCAAGATTTGAGGCTATATTCCAGCTCTGCAATTAATCCAATTTTGAAGAAGAATAGCAAGGGATCCAGGCTGAAGCAAAAATATCTCCTTTTTTGTCCAAGGAGAGTCTTTTTAGAATATTCTATCTTCTTCTTTGTAGTTCCAGAGCGTCCATCTTTGTCCAGTAATATCCAAATGGTCTTCAAAAAATCTTCAGCAACTCAGCTCTGTTCACCAGCCTTATTTATAGTCAAGAAAAGGGTTTGACCCCCACTATTCTAGACAACCATGTCATTTTCCTGTCATTCTATTGGTCAATGTTGAGGTAATGTTTTACACCTCGTCCACCCTCTGGACAGAGTTTGGTGACATAATTTCCTAAATCCTTATTTAGTAGACTTCCGACAGCTGTTCAGCTCTCAGCAAAGCAATGACATAATATTTTTCTCCTTAGCTCTCACCCTCCCTTCACATGAGAGTCTGGTCAGACAAGTTTAAACTTTCACCCATATCTGTCAACTTTTACCTACATTTACCAAAACTGTGGAAAAAACACTTTTGTAACGTGTTGTGTAATATTCAAAACTATCATCAATACCCAGCAGTGGAGAACCTCTTTGGTTTGCTGTGAATCTTAAAAGAAAACATACAAATCCCATCCATTTACTTACAATACATAATCATGCATCTTCAGTTAATTATATGATACACATTGTGACACATACTTCATTTAATTCATTGCATGTTTGAATTTCTTTGTTGTAAATGCTTGCCCTTTCTAACAGGCTTTGAATCAACCTTGCTCTGTTCTTGCAGTTTTCTCCCCTGCTCTGGCAAAAGTGTGCACTTTCTTATCTCATCTGACCTATTTTTCTGCTCCGAGCAGACCTGCTCAAGAGCGTATGTGTTAGGACTCCTTGTGTGTTTCTCTGTGTGCATGCTTGTCTTGGTAAGAAGTTTCATCTGTCTGCAATAACGCTTTGCTTCTAATAATTGTTATTCTTATTATTTTGTTAAAATAATTTTTGTTACTTTTAAACAGTCCTTGAAGCAAAAAGCAAAAACTACCTTTCCCAGTAACTCTTTTCTGCAGCTGTGTGCAACAAAAGTATTTATTTCTCGTTCTGATTAGAGGCCTCTGCTCAGTCTGTAACAACGCTTTGCTCCTGCCGTTTGGAATATGTGTGTATGTGTGTGTGGTTGCGTGTAGGTGTCCATGTGTGTGTGTGTCTTACTGTGTGTGTGTGTGCGCGCATGCCGGTTTAAGGAGAGGCTGTGTGTGTGTGTGTGCTCTTGCTTTTCTTATCTGGTAAGAGTGAGGCTCACTGCTACAAGCCTTGGGCGTGTTTTTCTGCCTAGTGTGTGCATGGAAAGGTCTTGCAGGCCTTTGTTTGTAACACAGAGGACAGAGCCTGTTCTATTAAAATAACCACAGATTATCACAACCGGTTTTAACTAGAGTTACATAAAGATGAGTTATCAAAATTCAAACAAAAGTTACAAAACATACCATGTTTTTGTTTCTGTTAGTAAATTAAAAATGGCATGATTAGAACCAAGGTTGAAAAACCATATATAAAAATTGTGTTTCTGTACACCCTGTACTCAGGGCCTGTGAGTGATCATATATGTGTTATTAATCTGGTTTTGTGTGTGTGTGCGTGAACGTGAATTTGCTGTGTGTCTTAAGTCAGTCTGTTTTCAACATAAATGTCCTACACACTTTGACACCATTCAACATCAGCTGTTCAAAAACTTATGGACTGTTCAGCATCTGAGAGTTTACTAGCTGTTCACCATCGACAGGACTCTATCTGTACATTATCTGATAGTAATCTAGCTGTTCAATATCTGATGGACTCTGGCTGTTCATCATGTGATAGAACTCTAGCTGTTCAACATGTGACAGGACTCAACATAAGGATTCTAGCTGTTCAAAATCTGATGGACTCTATCTGATCATCATCTGATAGGACTATAGTCTGAAAGGAGTAGCTGTTCAACATCTTACTCGACTCTAGTTGTTCAACATCTGACAGTATTCTAACTGTTCAACATGTAATAGGACGCAAGCTGATTACCATTACTCTAGCTGTTCAGCATCTGACAGTTTACTAGCTGTTCAACATGTAATAGGACTCAAGCTGATTACCATTACTCTAGCTGTTCAGCATCTGACAGGAATTTAGCTGTTAAGCATTTGACATGACTAGTTGCACAACATGACAGGACTCAATTCATTCAACATCAGGATTCTAGCTGTTCAATATCTGATAGCAATCTCGCGGTTCAGCATCTGAAAGGACTCTAGCTGTTTAACATGTGATAAGACTCTAGCTGTTCAACATCTGTCAAGACTCTAGCTGTTCAACATCTGAAAGGACCCAAGCTGTTTAACATCTGAAAGAACACGAGCTGTTCAACATGTAATAGGACTCTAGCTCTTCAACATCTGACAGTATTCTAGCTTTTCAGCATCTGACAGAAATCTAGCTGTTCAACATCTGACATGATTTTATCTGTTTAACATCTGACAGGACTCTAGCTGTTCAGCATTTGACATGACTCTAGCTGTACATTATAACACAGGACTCAACCCTTTCAACATCAGGATTCTAGCTGTTCAACATCTGATAGCACTCTAGCTGTTCAACATCAGACAGGACACTAGATGTTCAACATTTGATCGGACTCATTCAACATCAGGATTCCAGCTGTTCAAAATCTAATGGATTCTAGCTGTTCAAAATCTGATGGACTCTAGCTGTTCATCGTGTGATTGGACTCTGGCTACATCTGACAGGACTCTAGCTGTTTCAACATCTGACCGGACACGAGCTGTTCAGTATCTGACAGTACTTTAGATGTTCAGCTTTACTCCAGCTGTTCAGCATTTGACATGGCTGTAGGTGTCCAACATATGACAGGACTCAATTCATTCAACATCAGGATTCTAGCTGTTAAACATCTGAAATGACACGAGCTGTTCAACATGTGATAGGACTCTAGCAGTTCAACATCTGACAGGACTCTAGCTGTTTAAACATCTGAAAAGACACGACATGTTCAACATGTGATAGGATTCTAGCTGTTCAACATCTGATAGCACTCTAGCTGTTCAGCATCTGACAGGACTTTAGAGCTAGAGTGATAGAACTCTAGCTGTTCAACATGTGATACGACTCTAGCTGTTCAACATCTGACAGGACTCTGATGGATTAGCTGTTTAACATCTGAAAGGACACGAGCTGTTCAACATGTGATAGGACTCTAGCTGTTCAACATCTGACATGACTTTAGAGCTAGAGTGATAGAACTCTAGCTGTTCAACATGTGATACGACTATAGCTGTTCAACATCTGACAGGACTCTAGCTGTTCATTATCTGACAGGACTCTAGATGTTCAAAATTCAATCCATTCAAGATTAGGATTCTAGCTGTACAATATCTGATAGCACTCTAGCTGTTCAGCATCTGACAGGACACTAGCTGTTCAACAGGACATAATTATATGACAGGACATAATTCATTCAACATCAGGATTCTAGCTGTTCAAAATCTAATGGACTCTAGGTGTTCAGCATTGGATCGGACTCTGTTCAGTATCTGATAGGACTCTAGCTGTACAACATATGACAGAACTCAATCCATTCAACATCAGCTGTTCAAAATCTTATGGACTGTTCAGCATCTGAGAGTTTACTAGCTGTTCACCATCGACAGGACTCTAGCTCTTCAGCATCTTATGAATCTAGCTGTAAATTATCTGACAGGACTCTAGCTTTTTCAACGTCTAAACGGACACGAGCTGTTCAGTATCTGACAGGACTCTAGATGTTCAGCATTCAATCCATTCAACATTAGGATTCTAGCTGTTCAATATCTGATAGCACTCTCGCTGTTCAGCATCTGACAGTTTACTAGCTGTTCAACATGTAATTGGACTCAAGCTGATTACCATTACTCTAGCTGTTCAGCATCTGACAGGAATTTAGCTGTTAAGCATTTGACATGACTCTAGCTGCACAACATGATTCAATTCTGATGACTCAATTCATTCAACATCAGGATTCTAGCTTTTCAACATCTGATCTTCATCTTCATCATCATCTTTTAGCAATCTCGCGGTTCAGCATCTGACAGGACTCTAGCTGTTCAACATCTGACAGGACCCAAGCTGTTCAGCATCTGATAGGACTCAATGTATTCAACAACCAGATTCTCGCTGTTCAAAATCTGATGGACTCTGTTCAGCATCTGATAGGACTTTAGTTGTACAGCGTTTGACATGACTCTACCTGTACACTCAGTTCATTCAACATCAGGATTCCAGCTGTTCAAAATCTATTGGATTCTAGCTGTTCAAAATCTGATGGACTCTGATGGATTAGCTGTTTAATATCTGAAAGGACACGAGCTGTTCAACATGTGATAGGAATCTAGCTGTTCAACATCTGAGATGACTTTAGAGCTAGAGTAATATAACTCTAGCTGTTCAACATGTGATACGACTCTAGCTGTTCAACATTTGACAGGACTCTAGCTGTTAATTATCTGAAAGGACATGAGCTGTTCAGCTTCAAAATATATCTGACAGGATCTGTATCTGACAGGATTTAGATGTTCAAAATTCAATCCATTCAAGATTAGGATTCAAGCTGTACAATATCTGATAGCACTCTAGCTGTTCAGCATCTGACAGGACACTAGCTGTTCAACAGGACATAATTATATGACAGGACATAATTCATTTAACATAGGATTCTAGCTGTTCAAAATCTAATGGACTCTAGGTGTTCAGCATCTGACAGTTTACTAGCTGTTCAACATGTGATAAGACTCTAGCTGTTCAACATCTGACAGGACACTAGATGTTCAACATTTGATTGGACTCATTCAACATCAGGATTCCAGCTGTTCAAAATCTAATGGATTCTAGCTGTTCAAAATCTGATGGACTCTAGCTGTTCATCGTGTGATAGGACTCTAGCTGTTCAACATCTGACAGGACTCTAGCTGTTCAACATCTGACAGGACCCAAGCTGTTCAGCATCTGATAGGACTCAATATATTCAACAACCAGATTCTTGCTGTTCAAAATCTGATGGACTCTGTTCAGCATCTGATAGGACTTTAGCTGTACAACGTATGACAGGACTCAATCCATTCCACATCAGCTGTTTAAAATATGATGGACTGTTCAGCATCTGAGAGTTTACTAGCTGTTCACCATCGACAGGACTCAAGCTGTTCAGCATCTTATAGGAGTCTAGCTGTACATTATCTGATAGTAATCCAGCTGTTCAATATCTGATGGACTCTGGCTGTTCATCATGTGATAGAACTCTAGTTGTTCAACATGTTACAGGACTAGATATATTCAACATCAGGATTCTAGCTGTTCAAAATCTGATGGACTCTATCTGATCATCATCTGATAGGACTATAGTCTGAAAGGAGTAGCTGTTCAGCATCTTACTGTATTCTAGCTGTTCAACATCTGACAGGACTCTAGCTGATCAGCATCTATAGTGCTCTAGCTGTTTAACATCTGACAAGATGCTCTGTTGAATAGCTGGAGAGCTATTCAACATTTGACAGGAGTTCATTTGTTCAGCATCTGACAGGACTCTTGCTGTTTAACATCAGATTAATGTGTTCAGCATCCGATAGGACTCTAGCTGTTCAGCATTTGACATGACTCTAGCTGTTCAACATGGGATCGGACTCATTCAACATCAGGATTCCAGCTGTTCAAAATCTAATGGATTCTAGCTGTTCACAATCTGATGGATTTTGCTGTTCATCGTGTGACAGGACTCGAGCTGTTCAACATCTGACAGGACTCTAGCTGTTTCAACATCTGACAGGACACGAGCTGTTCAGCATTTGACATGGCTGTAGATGTACAACATATGACAGGACTCATTTCATTCAACATCAGGATTCTAGCTGTTCAACATCTGAAACGACACGAGCTGTTCAACATGTGATCGGACTCTAGCAATTCAACATCGGACAGGACTCAAGCTGTTTAACATCAGATTAATGTGTTCAGCATCTGACAGGACTCTTGCTGTTCAACATCTGACAGGATTTTATCTTTTTAACATCTGACAGGACCCAAGCTGTTCAGCATCTGATAGGACTCAATGTATTCAATAACCAGATTCTCGCTGTTCAAAATCTGATGGACTCTGTTCAGCATCTGATAGGACTTTAGCTGTACAGCGTTTGACATGACAGGACATAGCTGTACACTCAGTTCATTCAACATCAGGATTCCAGCTGTTCAAAATCTAATGGATTCTAGCTGTTCAAAATCTGATGGACTCTGATGGATTAGCTGTTTAACATCTGAAAGGACACGAGCTGTTCAACATGTGATAGGACTCTAGCTGTTCAACATCTGAGAGGACTTTAGAGCTAGAGTAATATAACTCTAGCTGTTCAACATGTGATACGACTCTAGCTGTTCAACATCTGACAGGACTCTAGCTGTTTCAACATCTGACAGGACACGAGCTGTTCAGTATCTGACAAGACTTTGGATGTTCAGCTTTACTCCAGCTGTTCAGCATTTGACATGGCTGTAGATGTACAACATATGACAGGACCCAAATCATTCAACAACAGGATTCTAGCTGTTCAACATCTAAAACGACACGAGCTGTTCAACATGTGATAGGACTCTAGCAGTTCAACATCTGACAGGACTCAAGCTGTTTAACATCTGAAAGAACACGAGCTGTTCAACATGTGATAGGACTCTAGCTCTTCAACATCTGACAGTATTCTAGCTATTCAGCATCTGACAGAAATCTAGCTGTTCAACATCTGACATGATTTTTATCTGTTTAACATCTGACAGGACTGTAGCTGTTCAGCAATTGACATGACTCTAGCTGTACATTATAAGCCAGGACTCAATCCTTTCAACATCAGGATTCTAGCTGTTCAACATCTGATAGCACTCTAGAGCTGTTCAGCATCTGACAGGACACTAGATTTTCAACATTGGATCGGACTCATTCAACATCAGGATTCCAGCTGTTCACAATCTAATGGATTCTAGCTGTTCAAAATCTGATGGACTCTGATGGATTAGCTGTTTAACTAGGACTCTAGCTCGACATCTGCATCTGATAGCACTCTAGCTGTTCTTTTTAACATCTGACAGGTCTCTAGCTGTTCAGCATTTGACATGACTCTAGCTGTTCAACATGGGTTTGGACTCATTCAACATCAGGATTCCAGCTGTTCAAAATCTAATGGATTCTAGCTGTTCACAATCTGATGGATTTTGCTGTTCATCGTGTTTGCTGTTCAACATCTGACAGGACTCTAGCTTTTCAACATCTGACAGGACACGAGCTGTTCAGTATCTGACAGGACTTTGGATGTTCAGCTTTACTCCAGCTGTTCAGCATTTGACATGGCTGTAGATGTACAACATATGACAGGACTCAATTCATTCAACATCAGGATTCTAGCTGTTCAACATCTGAAAGAACACGAGCTGTTCAACATGTGATAGGACTCTAGCTCTTCAACATCTGACAGTATTCTAGCTGTTCAACATCTGATAGCACTCTAGCTGTTCAACATCTGACAGGACTCTAGCTGTTTCAACATCTGACAGGACACGAGCTGTTCAGTATCTGACAGTACTTTAGATGTTCAGCTTTACTCCAGCTGTTCAGCATTTGACATGGCTGTAGGTGTACAACATATGACAGGACTCAATTCATTCAACATCAGGATTTCTAGCTGTTCAACATCTGAAATGACACAAGCTGTTCAACATGTGATAGGACTCTAGCTGTTCAACATCTAATAGGACTTTAGCTTTACAGCATTTGAAATGACTCTAGCTGTTCAGCATCTGATAGGACTCAATATATTCAACAACCAGATTCTCGCTGTTCAAAATCTGATGGACTCTGTTCAGCATCTGATAGGACTTTAGCTGTACAGCATATGACAGGACTCAATCCATTCAACATCAGCTGTTCAAAATCTTATGGACTGTTCAGCATCTGAGAGTTTACTAGCTGTTCACCATCGACGGGACTCTAGCTGTTCAGCATCTTATGAATCTAGCTGTAAATTATCTGACACGAACTGTTCAGTGTCTGACAGGACTCTAGATGTTCAGCATTCAATCCATTCAACATTAGGATTCTAGCTGTTCAATATCTGATAGCACTCTAGCTGTTCAGCATCTGACAGGACACTAGCTGTTCAACAGGACATAATTATATGACAGGACATAATTCATTCAACATCAGGATTCTAGCTGTTCAAAATCTAATGGACTCTAGCTGTTCAGCATCTGACAGTTTACTAGCTGTTCAACATGTAATTGGACTCAAGCTGATTACCATTACTCTAGCTGTTCAGCATCTGACAGGAATTTAGCTGTTAAGCATTTGACATGACTCTAGCTGCACAACATGACACGACTCAATTCATTCAACATCAGGATTCTAGCTTTTCAACATCTGATAGCAATCTCGCGGTTCAGCATCTGAAAGGACTCTAGCTGTTCAACACCTGACAGGACACAAGCTGTTTAGCATCTGATAGGACTCAATGTATTCAACAACCAGATTCTCGCTGTTCAAAATCTGATGGACTCTGAACTTTAGCTGTACAGCGTTTGACATGACTCTACCTGTACAACATATGACTCAGTTCATTCAACATCAGGATTCCAGCTGTTCAAAATCTAATGGATTCTAGCTGTTCAAAATCTGAAAGCACTCTAGCTGTTTAACATCTGAAAGGACACGAGCTGTTCAACATGTGATAGGACTCTAGCTGTTCAACATCTGACAGATCTTTAGAGCTAGAGTGATAGAACTCTAGCTGTTCAACATGTGATACGACTCTAGCTGTTCGACATCTGACAGGACTCTAGCTGTTCATTATCTGAAAGGACACGAGCTGTTCAGTATCTGACAGGACTCTAGATGTTCAAAATTCAATCCATTCAACATTAGGATTCTAGCTTTACAATATCTGATAGCACTCTAGCTGTTCAGCATCTGACAGGACACTAGCTGTTCAACAGGACATAATTATATGACAGGACATAATTCATTCAACATCAGGATTCTAGCTGTTCAAAATCTAATGGATTGGCTGTTCAGCATCTGACTAGCTGTTCAACATGTAATAGGACTCAAGCTGATTACCATTACTCTAGCTGTTCAGCATCTGACAGGAATTTAGCTGTTAAGCATTTGACATGACTCTAGTTGCACAACATTACAGGACTCAATTCATTCAACATCAGGATTCTAGCTGTTCAACATCTGATAGCAATCTCGCGGTTCAGCATCTGAAAGGACTCTAGCTGTTTAACATGTGACAGGACTCTAGCTGTTCAACATCTGACAGGACTCTAGCTGTTCAACATCTGACAGGACCCGAGCTGTTCAGCATCTGATAGGACTCAATATATTCAACAAGCAGAACCTCGCTGTTCAAAATCTGATGTACCCTGTTCAGAATCTGCATTTGACATGACTCTACCTGTACAACAAATGACTCAGTTCATTCAACAACAGGATTCATGCTGTTTAACATCTGATAGCACTCTAGCTGTTCAACATTGGATCGGACTCTGTTCAGTATCTGATAGGACTCTAGCTGTACAACATATGACAGGACTCAATCCATTCAACATCAGCTGTTCAAAATCTTATGGACTGTTCAGCATCTGAGAGTTTACTAGCTGTTCACCATCGACAGGACTCTAGCTGTTCAGCTTCTTATAGGAGTCTAGCTGTACATTATCTGATAGTAATCTAGCTGTTCAATATCATACCAATATCATACCATACCATTTTATTTATAAAGCACTTTAAACAGGAACAAGTCCACACAAAGTGCTGACAGGACTCAATTCATTCAACATCAGGATTCTAGCTGTTCAACATCTGAAACGACACGAGCTGTTCAACATGTGATAGGACTCTAGCAGTTCAACATCTGACAGGACTCTAGCTGTTTAACATCTGAAAGAACACGAGCTGTTCAACATCTGACAGTTCCTTCTAGCTGGACTCTAGCTCTTCAACATCTGACAGTATTCTAGCTTTTCAGCATCTGACAGAAATCTAGCTGTTCAACATCTGACATGATTTTTATCTGTTTAACATCTGATAGGACCCAAGCTGTTCAGCATCTGATAGGACTCAATATATTCAACCACCGGATTACAGCTGTTCAAAATCTAATGGATTCTAGCTGTTCAAAATCTGATGGACTCTAGCTGTTCATCGTGTGATAGGACTCTAGCTGTTCAACATCTGACAGGACTCAATATATTCAACGTCAGGATTCTAGCTGTTCAAAATCTGATGGACTCTATCTGATCATCATCTGATAGGACTATAGTCTGAAAGGAGTAGCTGTTCAGCATCTTACTGGACTCTAGTTGTTCAACATCTGACAGTATTCTAGCTTTTCAGCATCTGACAGAAATCTAGCTGTACAACACCTGACAGGACTCTAGCTGATCAGCATCTATAGTGCTCTAGCTGTTTAACATCTGACAAGACTCCAGCTATTCAACATTTGACATTTGTTCAGCTTCTGATAGGACTCTTACACTGTTCAGCATCTGACAGGACTCTTGCTGTTTAACATGAGATTAATGTGTTCAGCATCTGATAGGACTCTAGCTGTTCAACATCTGACAGGATTTAATCTTTTTAACATCTGACAGGACTCTAGCTGTTCAACATGTGATAGGACTCTAGCTCTTCAACATCTGACAGTATTCTAGCTTTTCAGCATCTGACAGAAATCTAGCTGTTCAACATCTGACATGATTTTAGCTGTTTAACATCTGACAGGACTCTAGCTGTTCAGCATTTGACATTACTCTAGCTGTACATTATGAGCCAGGACTCAATCCTTTCAACATCAGGATTCTAGCTGTTCAACATCTGATAGCACTCTAGCTGTTCAGCATCTGACAGGACACTAGATGTTCAACATGGAATCGGACTCATTCAACATCAGGATTCCAGCTGTTCAAAATCTAATGGATTCTAGCTGTTCAAAATCTGATGGACTCTAGCTGTTTATCGTGTGTTAGGACTAGCTGTTCAACATCTGACAAGACTCTAGCTGTTTCAACGTCTAAACGGACACGAGTTGTTCAGTATCTGACAGGACTCTAGATGTTTAGCATTCAATCCATTCAACATTAGGATTCTAGCTGTTCAGCATCTGACAGGACACTAGCTGTTCAACAGGACTCAAGCTGTTCAACAGGACTCAAGCTGATTACCATTACTCTAGCTGTTCAGCATCTGACAGGAATTTAGCTGTTAAGCATTTGACATGACTCTAGTTGCACAACATGACAGGACTCAATTCATTCAACATCAGGATTCTAGCTGTTCAATATCTGATAGCAATCTCGCGGTTCAGCATCTGAAAGGACTCTAGCTGTTTAACATCTGACAGGACTCTAGCTGTTCAGCATTTGACATGACTCTAGCTGTACATTATAACCCAGGACTCAACCCTTTCAACATCAGGATTCTAGCTGTTCATCGTGTGATAGGACTCTAGCTGTTCAACATCTGACAGGACTCTAGCTGTTTCAACATCTGACAGGACACGAGCTGTTCAGTATCTGACAGTACTTTAGATGTTCAGCTTCACTCCAGCTTTACTCCAGCATTTGACATGGCTGTAGGTGTACAACATATGACAGGACTCAATTCATTCAACATCAGGATTCTAGCTGTTAAACATCTGAAACGACACGAGCTGTTCAACATGTGATAGGACTCTAGCAGTTCAACATCTGACAAGACTCTAGCTGTTTAACATCTGAAAGGACACGAGCTGTTCAACATGTGATAGGACTCTAGCTGTTCAACATCTGACAGGACTTTAGAGCTAGAGTGATAGAACTCTAGCTGTTCAACATGTGATACGACTCTAGCTGTTCGACATCTGACAGGACACTAGATGTTCAACATGGAATCGGACTCATTCAACATCAGGATTCCAGCTGTTCAAAATCTAATGGATTCTAGCTGTTCAAAATCTGATGGACTCTAGCTGTTTATCGTGTGTTAGGACTAGCTGTTCAACATCTGACAAGACTCTAGCTGTTTCAACGTCTAAACGGACACGAGTTGTTCAGTATCTGACAGGACTCTAGATGTTTAGCATTCAATCCATTCAACATTAGGATTCTAGCTGTTCAGCATCTGACAGGACACTAGCTGTTCAACAGGACTCAAGCTGTTCAACAGGACTCAAGCTGATTACCATTACTCTAGCTGTTCAGCATCTGACAGGAATTTAGCTGTTAAGCATTTGACATGACTCTAGTTGCACAACATGACAGGACTCAATTCATTCAACATCAGGATTCTAGCTGTTCAATATCTGATAGCAATCTCGCGGTTCAGCATCTGAAAGGACTCTAGCTGTTTAACATGTGATAAGACTCTAGCTGTTCAACATCTGACATGATTTTTTTATCTGTTTAACATCTGACAGGACTCTAGCTGTTCAGCATTTGACATGACTCTAGCTGTACATTATAACCCAGGACTCAACCCTTTCAACATCAGGATTCTAGCTGTTCAACATCTGATAGCACTCTAGCTGTTCAGCATCTGACAGGACACTAGATGTTCAACATGGAATCGGACTCATTCAACATCAGGATTCCAGCTGTTCAAAATCTAATGGATTCTAGCTGTTCAAAATCTGATGGACTCTAGCTGTTTATCGTGTGTTAGGACTAGCTGTTCAACATCTGACAAGACTCTAGCTGTTTCAACGTCTAAACGGACACGAGTTGTTCAGTATCTGACAGGACTCTAGATGTTTAGCATTCAATCCATTCAACATTAGGATTCTAGCTGTTCAGCATCTGACAGGACACTAGCTGTTCAACAGGACTCAAGCTGTTCAACAGGACTCAAGCTGATTACCATTACTCTAGCTGTTCAGCATCTGACAGGAATTTAGCTGTTAAGCATTTGACATGACTCTAGTTGCACAACATGACAGGACTCAATTCATTCAACATCAGGATTCTAGCTGTTCAATATCTGATAGCAATCTCGCGGTTCAGCATCTGAAAGGACTCTAGCTGTTTAACATGTGATAAGACTCTAGCTGTTCAACATCTGACATGATTTTTTTATCTGTTTAACATCTGACAGGACTCTAGCTGTTCAGCATTTGACATGACTCTAGCTGTACATTATAACCCAGGACTCAACCCTTTCAACATCAGGATTCTAGCTGTTCATCGTGTGATAGGACTCTAGCTGTTCAACATCTGACAGGACTCTAGCTGTTTCAACATCTGACAGGACACGAGCTGTTCAGTATCTGACAGTACTTTAGATGTTCAGCTTCACTCCAGCTTTACTCCAGCATTTGACATGGCTGTAGGTGTACAACATATGACAGGACTCAATTCATTCAACATCAGGATTCTAGCTGTTAAACATCTGAAACGACACGAGCTGTTCAACATGTGATAGGACTCTAGCAGTTCAACATCTGACAAGACTCTAGCTGTTTAACATCTGAAAGGACACGAGCTGTTCAACATGTGATAGGACTCTAGCTGTTCAACATCTGACAGGACTTTAGAGCTAGAGTGATAGAACTCTAGCTGTTCAACATGTGATACGACTCTAGCTGTTCGACATCTGACAGGACACTAGATGTTCAACATGGAATCGGACTCATTCAACATCAGGATTCCAGCTGTTCAAAATCTAATGGATTCTAGCTGTTCAAAATCTGATGGACTCTAGCTGTTTATCGTGTGTTAGGACTAGCTGTTCAACATCTGACAAGACTCTAGCTGTTTCAACGTCTAAACGGACACGAGTTGTTCAGTATCTGACAGGACTCTAGATGTTTAGCATTCAATCCATTCAACATTAGGATTCTAGCTGTTCAGCATCTGACAGGACACTAGCTGTTCAACAGGACTCAAGCTGTTCAACAGGACTCAAGCTGATTACCATTACTCTAGCTGTTCAGCATCTGACAGGAATTTAGCTGTTAAGCATTTGACATGACTCTAGTTGCACAACATGACAGGACTCAATTCATTCAACATCAGGATTCTAGCTGTTCAATATCTGATAGCAATCTCGCGGTTCAGCATCTGAAAGGACTCTAGCTGTTTAACATGTGATAAGACTCTAGCTGTTCAACATCTGACATGATTTTTTTATCTGTTTAACATCTGACAGGACTCTAGCTGTTCAGCATTTGACATGACTCTAGCTGTACATTATAACCCAGGACTCAACCCTTTCAACATCAGGATTCTAGCTGTTCATCGTGTGATAGGACTCTAGCTGATCAGCATCTATAGTGCTTTTTAACATCTGACAAGACTCCAGCTATTCAACATTTGACATTTGTTCAGCTTCTTATAGGACTCTTACACTGTTCAGCATCTGACAGGACTCTTGCTGTTTAACATCAGATTACTGTGTTCAGCATCTGATAGGACTCTAGCTGTTCAACATCTGACAGGATTTTATCTTTTTAACATCTGATAGGACTCTAGCTGTTCAGCATTTGACATGACTCTAGCTGTTCAACATGGCATCGGACTCATTCAACATCAGGATTCCAGCTTTTCAAAATCTAAAGGATTCTAGCTGTTCACAATCTGATGGATTTTGCTGTTCATCGTGTGACAGGACTCTAGCTGTTCAACATCTGACAGGACACGAGCTGTTCAGTATCTGACTTTGGATGTTCAGCTTTACTTTAGCTGTTCAGCATTTGACATGGCTGTAGATGTACAACATATGACATACCATATCATACCATACCATTTTATTTATAAAGCACTTTAAACAGGAAAAAGTCCACACAAAGTGCTGACAGGACTCAATTCATTCAACATCAGGATTCTAGCTGTTCAACATCTGAAACGACACGAGCTGTTCAACATGTGATAGGACTCTAGCAGTTCAACATCTGACAGGACTCTAGCTGTTTAACATCTGAAAGAACACGAGCTGTTCAACATGTGATAGGACTCTAGCTCTTCAACATCTGACAGTATTCTAGCTTTTCAGCATCTGACAGAAATCTAGCTGTTCAACATCTGACATGATTTTTATCTGTTTAACATCTGATAGGACCCAAGCTGTTCAGCATCTGATAGGACTCAATATATTCAACCACCGGATTACAGCTGTTCAAAATCTAATGGATTCTAGCTGTTCAAAATCTGATGGACTCTAGCTGTTCATCGTGTGATAGGACTCTAGCTGTTCAACATCTGACAGGACTCAATATATTCAACGTCAGGATTCTAGCTGTTCAAAATCTGATGGACTCTGACTCTGACTCTGACTATAGTCTGAAAGGAGTAGCTGTTCAGCATCTTACTGGACTCTAGTTGTTCAACATCTGACAGTATTCTAGCTTTTCAGCATCTGACAGGACTCTAGCTGTTCAGCATTTGACATGACTCTAGCTGTACATTATAACCCAGGACTCAACCCTTTCAACATCAGGATTCTAGCTGTTCATCGTGTAATAGGACTCTAGCTGTTCAACATCTGACAGGACTCTAGCTGTTTCAACATCTGACAGGACACGAGCTGTTCAGTATCTGACAGTACTTT
>JBBPBX010054222.1:0-11349 GCA_038048925.1 Garcialebias charrua
AGATCATGGTGGGACATATGGGTGTAGCAAATCAGAGAAATAGGTTGGGGCGAGACTGTTCAGCGATTTGTAGACATACAGGAGAATTTTGAACTGGATTTGAAGATGAACCGGTAGCCAGTGCAGGGAGGCCAAGACTGGTGTAATGTGCTCTCTTTTGCCTGTACTGGTTAAAAATCAGGCTAATGCATTTTGGACCAGTTGTATTCATGCAATGGTGGTCTGACTGATACCAAACAGGAGTGAATTGCAGTAATCAAGCCTAGATGTAATGAATGTGTGAATTACTGTCTCCAGGTTATTTTTTGATAATATGGGCTTCAGCATAGACAGTCGTCTCAGCTGGAAAAAACAGGATTTAACGATCATGTTTACATGACTGTTGAGTTTCATGGAAGGATCCATTATTACTCCCAGATTTATGACTTTTTGTTTTTCTGACAGGGCCAGAGCAGAAAGGTCAGTGGTTTTCTACATCACTATAGCTCTTTTATTTTTTCACATAATTTTCTTCCATTTACTTTTTCAATTTATATGCTTTCTTTTATGATTGTCTACTATTATAATCATTCTTCGTCAAAAACAGGTCTCTACTGTAAATGAGTCATTGAGGCTCAATGAGGCTAACCTATTTACATAATGGTTGAATGAATATACAAAATATAGAGTCAAGTTCTTCTACATGATGATGATGTGATGATTGCATGCGTCTAACATTCTTTATCGGGTTACCGGACCCTGATGTCTCTATGTGATGATGATATGTAGCATGGGCTCAGGGAATAGTTTTTATTCCTACAGGGCCGTCGCTCTGAATAACACAGGATGTGAGAAATCCTCACAATGCTGTATGTGAGGTCACTAAACAGTTTAAAAGCAAAAGGGATGTGATGGGAAAATGTAGGTGTTTTGAAGACAAATATACAAATGTCCACATCAATTTAGCCAAATGTTTATCATGTATTGCTTCATATTGATTCTGTCACCAATAAACTAATTGTTTGCTGAGAAAAAGACGTAAATGATGTTTACACCAAATTTAAAAAAGATAAGTCTGGTCCTCTGGACATAAAAAAAAAACAACAAGAAGAAAAAAAAAACAGTTAAAATTAAATCTCAGGAAGTCCAACATTTCACTGATCACATCAACTCTGTGGATAAATATATCAAGTTCACACGAGAAGATGTAAAAAAAATGGCAGGTTGGCTTTCTTGGACTGTGAGGTCTCAGTTTCTGATAGAGGAAATTTGCAAACTGAGGTGTACCGCAAACCCACCCACACAGACCAGTATTTACAGTTTGACTCCCATCACCCTCTGGAGCACAAGTTAGGAGTCATCAGGACTCTGTACCACAGAGCAGACAGCGTCCCCACTAACTCAGCAGCCAGACAGAAGGAGAAATCACACACAAAACAGGCTCTAGAGAAATGTGGATATCCTAACTGGGCCTTCCTGAAAGCAGAGAAGAAACCCAAACAGGACTCCAGCCAGCCATCAGGTGAAAAGAAGGAACCCAGACCCAGACCAGTGGTCATTCCGTATGTTGCGGGAGTTTCAGAGACATTGAGACGTTTATTTTCTAAACACAACGTCCCAGTGGCTTTTAAACCCCAAAATACATTACGGCAAAGACTGGTTCATCCCAAAGATCCAGTCCCCCGGCACAAACAGAGTAATATTGTGTATGCTGTTCAGTGTCAGGAGGGCTGTGATCAGTCTTATATCGGGGAAACTAAACAGCCACTGGCCAAAAGGATGGCCCAGCACAGAAGATCAACATCATCAGGTCAGGACTCTGGTCTACACTCATCTCCAGGCCAGCGGTCACTCTTTCAGGGATGAAGATGTTCACATCCTTGATAGAGAGGAACGATGGTTTGAGAGAGGAGTAAAGGAGGCCATCTTTGTGAAAAGAAACCGTCCATCATTAAACAGAGGTGGAGGCCTCCGGGTTCAACTGTCCCCCTCTTACAATGCTGTTATTGCTAGTATCACTCAGCCCTCTGTGAATAGCAAACAACCATCAGGGTGCTAACGATCCATCGTTAGGCTGATGGTCCTCCTTGATCATGTGAGCAGCTGGTTTCAGGCTGTCCAGCGTGAGAGGGTGCTATTTATAAGACTGAGCTGAACACAGCTTCTCAGACTGAGGAAGTCTTTCGGACGAAAGACGAAACGTTTCTACAGTTGTTTTTTTTTGCTTTGTTTTGTTTTTTTTTTTTAATGTCCAGAGGACGAGACTTAGCTTTTTTTTTTAGATTTTTCTACCTGGATTATTGAGCATGCATCAGGGTATTAAACTACAATTATTTTGGTATAACCTTTAGCCCTATTCAAGATATTTCTCATTTTGTATTTTACGTGTTTTTGGTGTCTTTGTTAATGCCTAGTGATGTGGTATGGGTGTTTCAGTGCTCCTATTAAAATAATGCAGATTATGCAGGGGGAGTGGTAGCGCAGAGGCTAGCGAAGGTGGGCCTGTCATCAGAAGATCACCATTTTGATTTCCCGGACCAACAATATAAAAAAATGTGGGTGGGAAAGGTGAAACACCCACACCTGCCTCCACCCTCATTTGCCACACTCTGTGACCTTGAGCAAGCTCCTTAACCTCCACTATCTCCTCCCCTGGGCACCCTAGATGGCAACTCTTCTCCACACAGAGGGTTGTGGTAGCTCGGTGGTCTGTGGCTGTGTCACGAAGGACATCTGGTGTAAAAACAATTGCCAGGTCTTTGTGTGACTTAATTTGCTGTGGCTAACCCTGAAGAAGGGAGCAGCCGAAAGAAGAAATACCCTTTTTTTTTTAAATAATGCAGATGGAAGCAAACATTAAACCATAAATAAACAAGTTCAATAAATATCCATAGTTTAGTGTACATGTGTTGTACATAATGGAGTCAACTGGCCTCAAGCAGCAAAAAAAAAAAAATGCAACAGATTAACAGAAAGGTCAAAGCCTCACTTCATTTTCTTTAACCTCCTTCTCTATTAAATTCCCAGCTTGTTAGCGTGCCTGCTCGGGGGATGGATGTGAAGTGGCACAAGGCCGTAAACCTCATCCACGTGGCCCTGAGCGAATGCAAGGTAGGAAAAAGCAGAGCACTTGACCCTTATTGTTTCAGTTTGGTCATATTTTCATGTCGGAGTCACGAGTCTGCACCAAACTCCTCGTCCTTCATCGTAGCAGCATGTCAGAGACAAAATATAACACAGCAGGCATGCGGAGGCACACACTTAGACAGAATGTCATCACGATGTGGGTTCATCACCTCGATCAAGAATGAGGCAACTCATCTTCTCTGGAAGGGAGTGAACACACACACCTACTCCCACACAGCTCCATTTCACTTTGTCATCTGGGCATACGAAGACGTGCATGCCTTCGCATTCCTAATCCCTCGACAGTGAAACTCCTCTGACATTTACTGAAGGCAAAACAAATTCCACTCATGAGTGCATTTTCAATACACATAAAAAAAAGGTTTAACGCGATAGCCGGAGTAATCAGAGTGTAAAACGTCTCCTGGTGATAAATTCGGGGAAACTGGGCGCAGCAGAACAATGCTCGCTCACTTGCTGGCTGCTGATTTTTGTGGCTGTAAATGAGGTCATTTTGTTCCGAATAATGAGGTAGCTATCCACAGTTTATGGGCTAATTTAAAGAGCCGGGGGTTGGGTGGGCACTTTGACGTATGGCCCGGAAGGAGCCGAACATTTTTCTCCTCATTTGAGCTCTGCTTTTAAAGGAACAGCTCGCTAAACCGCTGTTACTTTTACACGTCTGGGTCCATTTATGTGAAAAGTCCCTGTTGTGATTTGTCTCCAGCAGCTCCCGCTCCTTTTCTCTCGCTACTATAGGCGTGTTTCCATCAAGGTTTCTAGGTGCGCATTATGAAGCATCGCATCAGAAAAGCTAAATGGAAACGGCATAATTCGAGTTAACTTCCTCTAAGTCGCTCTAAAGTTTATACGCTCGCTTGAGGTAGTTTTTGGGGAGTCGATTCAGAGCTGAGTCGGCTAAACGACAGATGGAAACAGATTAGCCGACTCAGTTCTGCCGCAGCGAACATTCACGTCACGTGACTGATCAGCTGTTTCCGCTCCGGACAACATGTAACATCGCTAAAACTAGTTGGCATGACAGAATAAATACAACTTGCCCGATAGCAACACATACCTGAAATATTCTCTCCATTTTGCCGAGATGTCTGTTTTCAAACGCTACTTCCTGTTTACTGTGGAAGTGCGTAACGCTGACGTCTGACGTATGGCGCTGACGTGTGACGTAATGACGCTGACGTCTGACGTACATCCTCATAATTTTAATTTACATTTTAGCGAAATTTTCTAAAATTCGCTCAAAAATCGAATTTAAATTGGATGGAAACATAGTGTATGTCTGGAAGATAGCGTCGCCGTATGTTTCGGGGTGGAAAATTTATAATAAATAGATGATGAGGGATCCTCCGTAACAATGGCGGGGTAGTGCTCTGTCCCACATTGCAATGTCACTACAAGCTACCAACAGCCGCGATGATTCACTTTGATGCTGTTGAGTGCATATTCTCATGCTTTGACTTTTGTAAGTCTATATGGCTCCAAAGAACTCCTTTTAGGGGTCATTTAATGAGACCACGGCCATCTGCCTGCCTCTCAGCTTTGGGAGATCTGCAATTTCTCTACCCAGAATCTTTTTTTTTTCCCCTTTCCACAGGAGCTGTTATAACAAAAACAGCTCTCATAAACCTGGTCAGAGCTCCGGCTGGTAAAGAGATGAAGAAAAAGGTGACGTGAGTAACCAGCCTGCACATTCCAAGCAAACACACAGAACCTCACACCTTGGAATCTTTCAATTTGAGGGTAATAAATTGCAGCAGGAAGCAATTGTATCGCTGATGTGCTGAGGGAGTTGAAATTGAAACTCCTGTGGGGACGGTGGCACGCTCTCAAAGGGGGGGAAACAGCACAGTGTAGCCTTGGCTTTGACTTGTAGAACAAATGGAAACGATTCCCCGAATATCTCTCGCTCGCTTTTCAGACAACAACACCACTCTCTGGGCTATGAACACTGCTTGTTAGGCTGAGCACTCACGTCGCCAGCAGATATGCATCTACATATACGTGTCAAGTCACTACCCTGGCTCGCCGGCTTTTCACTTGCTAAAAAACAAGAGTACAATTGACAGCAGCTGCAGCATCTTGTCAGGTAATTATGGAACCAACAAAACAACTTTCGGACAGAGATACGAAAATGTGACTGCCGTGTAAACAGCCATTGGGAGGATTTTGTGAGTGTACACATACATTAGTGTTAGTAGCACACTCTGCCTCTGCCCCAAAAACGCAGATATAAATGCAAGAACCCCGACATGTAAAAATGGGACCCAACGTAACTGGATAAAGGTTTGGTTGGGCATCCTCATCTGGGCCACAAGTGGAATCGCAGACAGGCTCTAATAAGAACCCACCGTTGCATTGAGCCTATCAAAACAGGAACCCTGAATATGGACGTCTATATGTTGGTAATTTGGTCTCAGATGGGCCTAAAAACTCATGTTACGCTGCTACATTCCTTCACGGATTCTGTCTTGCTCCTTGGTTCGTTGAATTTACACGAGGAAAACAGACATCGGCTGAGCTAACAAATTACACTTTCTCCCACAGATGTGTAGTCTACTCCAACAGCTGGCTTGAAATGACCGGTAGTGTCAGTAAATACTTGTCTGTCTTGTTTTTTCTTCATTATCCAATGAAAACATGTCCAAAGCATCACTAAAAGCTTGTGTTTTTGTAAGGTAGATAATACAGTTGGCAGGTTCTTGCTTTCTTGCGAACTCCTTATATCAGATAACGGACAAATAAAGAGGAGCGGAACAACGCGTGGGAAGACGAACACTGGTCTAAAAGCCTTTGCTCAACCCTGAGTCATGTGGAGTCTGCAGAGTCAGACTGGACTCTAATCTCCTCCAGATGCCCTCATTGGACGATATCACTCCACCCTAAAACAAGAACAGAACCTTGAAAAAGTAACTGATCAGCGGGTTTACGCTGTGGTTGATGTAACTCTATCTGCCTGCTTGCTCATGTATCAGCTCTGCTTTGTTTCTTCTGTCGTTGCTTCTAGTGTTGATCAAGACAGTAACTCCTTAAGTTCTCCTTGTATGTACGCCTGTTCCTGCTGGTTGGGAAACAAAGGAAATATACGTGTAACCCTCCACTGACACGCCGTCTCCTTTGATGTGGAATTCTCAAACAGATGCTTCATCTTTCCAGCGTTATTGGGAATATTAGAGTGCCGGGTGGCTTTGTCTCTCTGCGACTTGGTAAATACAAACACCATCATTTGCAAACACCAATTCCGTTGCCTGCACTCAAAACGAGCTTTAAAGTTGGCCTTGTTATTCACAAAGTCAATAAAGACAAAGATCAGAACTTGCAAGAGTGTATCAAGGGCAACTGGTGCTGTCAGCACTGTTTGTGGAGCTGCGAATAATGAGTTCACCACAGAAAGAAACTCATCATTACAATACAAATGCTGTTTTTGTCAAGAACAAAATAACATTTTATTGGATCTTACGATAAGCTGCAATCTGATTATCATTTTTGCGTGGAAAAAAATTAATGAAATTAGTTTTAAACATAAAAGTCATGTAAAAATAGAACCAACTAGCGTGTACTATCAAATCATATAAAACAAACTAACAAAAGTTCACTGATTGTAATTTTTTCATTGTTGCACAAAAACAAGGTTATTTTTGTTTATGTAGTTTAAGCTTGGCTTAGCACAATTAAAATAACTTAATTTACCAGAAATACCCTATTTACCTCATCTTTGTACAAAAAACTGAATATGAAAAATTTCTGAGCCTGAGCTCAGCCACCCAACAAATGAAGCTCATTTCTGCTGCCTGTATTTAGGATCTCACATGATCCAAACCTCTTTGACACAGGTGAGCGCTAGAAGCATAGGCGTCACATTAGGTATATGTGAAGGGGACGTGTCCTTCAAATTTAAAAACATAAAATAAAAAAAATGTTAAACTACGGTACATCAATATGCAGGAAATGTCATCTACTTTATTCTAAATTTTATGGTGGTGGACCCCTAAACCCTCCTACCAGTGTGTGTCTCTCCAACCCCCACCTCCCCATAACAAATGCCTTTTGATTCCAGAGGTTGGAATGCAGACCAAAAGTTAATTTTGATGCCAGCAACAATGCCCTCAATGACGCCTAGATCCGAGGACATCTCCGCTCTAGTCATCACTCGTGAACAAAGCGCCCAGAAATTTTTAACTCCTCCACCATTTTTTGGGGTTCTAAATAAATTAATCCATAGACCTTGGGGAGTACACAAAATAAATGAATAATTTCAACATTACAATATACACAACAATGTTCAGTCAGGTCATCTGGACAGTTTATTTTGTTGCTGCAACATTTCATCCTTCATTCAAAGGACTTCTTCAGTCTGAGGAGCCCACCAAACCAAACTGAATCTCACAAAGAGCACATTCCCAAAGCGGAAAAAACGGGGGGAAACAAACAGTTTGCCAGTGACAAGATGGCCTCCAAAGCCCACCCTCTCCCCCGTCAACTCCTCTAAGGCAGACATCCCAAAGTGGTTCGAAACACCAAAGTTCATGCTCAATAATCCAGTTAAATCCAACAATGTTCAGTCAGGTCATCTGGATGGTTTATTTTGTTGCTGAGACATTTCGTCCTGTTTGTAATGTAATTAGGGATGCACCGATCCACATTTCTCACTTCCGATCCGATCCGGTACTTAAAACTGGGTATTGACCGATACGATACTTTTCCAATCCAATACCATTCAGGTATGTGAATCTGTATAGTGAAATTTTTGTACTGAGACTATTCATTTTAACATTGTGTGAGATATATCCAATGAAGACACTCTTGAGTCAGAGAGTCTTTATTGTCATTTGCACCGCATGTAGTACATGTGCTGAAATGAGATTATGTACACAGGGTCCCAGTTACATCCAACAACAAAATGTAAGAGAAAAACAGTAATAACATCTAGGATATGAACTAAGAAAAACATCCAACTAGAAATACACTAAGCCCTAGAGTAATAGAAGCCTTGAGCCTTACAACAGGAAACTCACTAGCTTTAACAGCACAGAAGAGGCAGGTCTATACCACACACATGTCCTTCTCACTCATGGTTCAGCTGGAAAAACTAAAAAAACTGCTAAGCATGATGGGAAAGACAACAAAATCCACTCCCCTTAACCACTAAGGGAATGGATTTTGTTGTCTTTCCCATAATGCTTAGCAGTTTTTTAGTTTTGGTTAAGGGGAGTGGATTTTGTTGCATTTCCCATCATGCTTAGCAGTTTTTTTAGTTTTTCCAGCTGAACCATGAGTGAGGAGGACATGTGTGTGGTATAGACTTGCCTCTTGTGTGCTGTTAAAGTTATTGAGTTTCCTGTTGTAAGGCTCAAGAGTGTTTTTCATTGGGTTTAACTCACACAATGTTAAGACAGCAGTCACAGAATGTGATGGAAAACAAGTGCTCTTTGAAGCTGGATCGGAAATATCGGCAGGTTGCATCTGATATCCGATACTTAAATTATGCTGGTATCGGATACCAATACTGGATCGGATTGGCCCCATCCCTAAATGTAATAACAAATTTCAAATTGTTTTTAAATCATGTATTCTTGCATTCATTCATATCTTTAAAAAAAAAGCCATGCTGAGATGAGAAGCAAGTGTAGCAGTTTTCAGCATTCTGAACCTTAAAGCCCTCCAAACTTAACATCCATTCACACCTGCTTCAGACAGCTTGTAAAATAACTGGGGCGACATGAGTTTTAAAGGGTTCCACCATTTGAAGGGATATTTGTCTGTCCTCGTAAAGCGAAACTGTAAATACTGACATGAAATTTACAAGCCAATTCCACCTCTGGAATTGAGTCAACTTAGTAAAAGCTGAGGAGGAGGAGAAGAGACAAGAAGGCCTGGAATTATCTAAACCATTTAAAGTGAAGTGTGGTCAGGGATGGGTCGGGCTCTCGCTTTAGGCCGGGTTTGTTGTGAAGGTCATGTGAAAGTGGAATGTAGCCGAGCTGGATTCATGCCAGAGGCTGAGTTCAGCTGAAAAAGCTTATCGTTTTAAAACAATGTGAAAACTATGTCTCACTTGGGGTAGATTTATTTCCCACCCTATTTCAATAAATTCTGGATAAAATGGATGATTGGTATGGCACATGTTTCATTCTTGTCACAACACCCGTTATTTTTAAAAATAATGCATTGATTCAACATATTTTAAATGGCATCTTGAATAATGGGGCAGCACGGTGGCACAGTTGATAGAGTTGTTGCTTCTCAGCAACAAGGTCACCAGTTCAAATACTGACCAGGGACCTTTCTATGTGCAGTTGGCATGTTCTCTTCGTGCATGCGTGGGTTTTCTCCAGGTACTCCTGTTTTCTCCCACAGACCAAAAACAGACAGACAGAAGGAAAGTTTATTTCTAAGGTTATTCAAAATATTGTTTATTCATAACCTTAGTTAGGACTTTTTTGGCGTGCATGTTAGGCTGATTGGTAACTCTAAATTGTCCCTAGCTGTGAGTGAGAGCGTGAATGGTTGTCTTGTTTGTCTCTATGTGTCCCTGTGATGGACTGGAGACCTGTCCAGGGTGTGCCCCGTCTCTCACACAGTGATAGCTGGACATAGGCACCAGTGAACCTCATGACCCATAGAGAAAGAAGCGGGCAAAGATAATGAATGGATGGATTTTAATAATGGTCTTACTGGACATACTGTCACACGGTTATAACAATCATGTCTTTGGCATACAGAAGAAGGCAGCAGGCAGCATGAGCCAACTCAGCAAGCTACATGCAAAATAAGAAAATAATGGTGTTTTGAGTCCGAAGGGAAGGTTTTCTGTATACGTAAAGCTGTGACATTTAATACACGAGAAGGTTAAAAAAAAAACATGGGAGGAAAAAAACAATTTATGCAGATAGTTGAGAGGAGCAAGCAGAGACACATATTCAAAGAGAAGTAAACATAGACGTCTGACTTAAGAACACACAAAAAGAACCCCTATCTCCTTTGAGACTCTTTGAAATAAATGTATCAAGTTACTAGTAAAGAAGTATTTAAAAACATTTTCTAATATGAACTGCATATAATCGGGATAAGCTATAGATCTTTATAAAAACGGTTTCCGTAAACTGCTATGAATATTTTCAGATTGGGGTTTTACATTGGTAGTTATCCACCACCCACTTTAGTTTTGGCCCCACTTGAAGTAATAATAATAATAATAATGAATTCAATTTATAACGCGCTTTTCATTAGTGAAAATCTCAAAGCGCTACACACATTGAATGCTACACACATTCATACACCGGTAGCGGCAGACTACCATGCAAGGTGCTTTCCAGTCCTACCGGGAGCAACTCGGGGTTAAGTGTCTTGCCCAAGGACACAATGACACATGGTGTGGGGAACTGGGATTTGAACCGCCAACCTTCCGATTGGGGGACGACTGCCATTACCACTACGCCACGGCCGCCCCTAAGTAGCCATTAACTCATTTGTGTTGTTGAGGATGAAATGGTGCCTTGTTTTCACTCAAGCCTGCTGGTCTCCGACATGAACCTTTTATATTTATTAATTTATTTCTCCTTCTTCCCATTCTACAATAGCAGAAATCAAAGTATTTGAACTGTCCCTTTAAAGTGAAAATGCAAAATGCCACAAAGTTGCATCATGTCTTTGTTGTTAAGTTGAAAGAGCTCATGTCCTGTGTCAACTACAACATTCTTCTCACCTGCACCAATGGGTCGCAAATTTTGGTATTGCAACAACCAAAGTATGACGTCAAGTTGAGCGGTAAAGACTGAGAACAAAGAAGAATGAGAAATGATGACTTACTCAAGGAAAGTACTGTAGTAGTTTGGCTTTCACTGAGTGTGCACATTAAAATAACAGATGTTATACATAGTTTGAAATTTAAATCCAATCAGATTTATATATTTTAGCCCATAGCGTCTTAAATCAGATTTAGAGCTGTCTCTTGCGTCACTATCTGTACATAACACAGAACATGTGATAGTTCACAATGGCTGACTAATGCACTATGATGGAGGAAGTACCGTACTCTGTATCGTTTATTTGGGTAAAAGCCCAAATGTTGCCTGAGGTTGTTTCATGACTAACCATGGTCAGTGTAGAATTTTAACAAAACAAAAGTGTATATGTACTGTTGGCACATGTGGATCTATAACGACTCTTCACACAGTGCCTTATGACAAGTTAACATTCATTTCTGATCTGGCTCAGCACTATCAC
>JBBPBX010054223.1:11847-23551 GCA_038048925.1 Garcialebias charrua
GTCCTCTGGACATTCAAAAAACAAAACAAAGCAAAAAGAACTGTAGAAACGTTTCGTCTTTCGTCCGAAAGACTTCCTCAGTCTGAGAAGCTGTGTTCAGCTCAGTCTTATAAATAGCACCCTCCCACAGTAGATAAGACTGAGCTGAACACAGCTTCTCAGACTGAGGAAGTCTTTCGGACGAAAGACGAAACGTTTCTACAGTTTTTTTGCTTTGTTTTTTGTTTTTTGGAATGTCCAGAGGACCAGACTTAGCTTTTTTGGATTTTTCTGGATTATTGAGCATGCATCAGGGTATTTTAGCTAACATTTTTGTTACTTCTATCTTGCTACATTTTGCTGCTTTTACATTTTGCCATTTTAGTTTTTAGCTACTTTTTAAAATATAATTTTATCTTTTAGCTAGCTTTTACTACAAATAGTTTGTAATGACTGTTTTGCTACTTTTAGATTTTCGCTTTTGCTACTTTTAGCCAACTATTTGATTGCTGCAGTTTCTTTCGTGTTAATTGTTTTTTTCTTCTCACAAACATTAATTTGTACATTATTAGCCTTGCCTAACGTTAATCATCAGCCATTAAAATTAAATAAAAAACAAAGCTGCTAAAATCTAAAAGAAACTGTCTATTTTCCCAGGAACTGTTAGTGTTTAAATCAGACATGTAAGAAGAATACATTTTGGAGTTTCCAATTCTTAAGTATTCTCCTGCAGGTAAGTACACAATTAGTTTTACTTCAGGAATTGGTGGTAAAAATATTTTCAGTTTTATTGTTTTTACGCCGGCTAAAATGGCTGCTCAGAAGTAAAACTCTACGAAAATCCAGGCTGTGGTTTTTAACGTTTCACTTTGGTCGAGAACAAACATTTTCAGTCTGTCTCTTTTTTTTAATGCAGTTTTTGTTTTTATTTTTTATGTATGCTTACTCATTTCAATTACAAAACTTAATTTCAACAATACCCCTCTACTTTGACCTCATTTTAAAACATTTTGCAACTCATCTTAAATCTCTCACCACAAACTAAATGGTTTTCTGTAACAGTTCCACCTGCTGGTATACTTTTATACTTTATATTATTTTTAAATAAAAGCAAAAAACGTGTAAAAACAGCAGATACATTTCCTTAACTGAACCCTGAGTTCAAACTCTATTTTATGCTGGTGAAGATTCTCAGTCGTCCAGGACATGATAGGATCAAAAAAGGCATTCAATACAGAAACAACTGGACTTTATTTGAGAGGTCCCTGCTGTTGAGGTGTGATTTGTCAATTTACATACAGTAGGATGTGTGTGTGTTTTCAGTAAGCCCTGCTTTCACACGCTGAACTTTGAATGTGTCACATGTATGTGTTAGCTCAAGTATGTGTGTGTGTTTGCTTTCAATTTACATAGGTTGATGTGTGTCAGCCTGTTTATAACTTCACTCACTCACAGCCTGCTCCTTGAATTGAGAAATAATAATAATAATAATAATGAATTCAATTTGTAATGCACTTTTCATTAATAAAAATCTCAAAGTGCTACAATGTGTAACAAGGTAAAGATAAAAAATAAAACAAGTGATAAAATCAAATAAAATCAACAATAATATCGACTAAGATCAAAGATAAAATCATGTAGATTTAGGCTTGCTTAAAAAATAAATAAAATAAAACAAGTGATAAAATCTAGTAAAATCAATAAAGATAACAGCTAAGATCAAAGATAAAATCATGTGGAGGCAGAATAGGCTTGCTTAAAAAGAAAAGTCTTAATGCTGCTTTTAAAGTCAACCAGTGACTGTGGAGCTCTCAGGTCATCAGGGAGGGAGTTCCACAGGCGGGGGGCAGCCACACAGAAAGAAAGCGCCTCGGATGAGAAGCAAAACGTCTTCTGTTACAAATAAAGTCCAGTTGTTTCTGTATTGAACGCCTTTTTTGAAACTCTATTTTACTCCTTTTTTTAGATGCTTAATCATATTTTTATCTGTTTTTTTTCAGTGTTGCAACAAACATTGACACACAACGTGAAAAATCTGTGTCAGCATCAAGAAGCTGCTGTGTGGAGTTTCTGCAGCCAAGCGACGAGGACAGCGATGAGTCAAACGCTGAAACAACAGCCGAGGATGTAAAGGAAGCTGCTGAAATTCATCCCAGTGATTCTCCTTATCCCCCTCCTTTCCTAGAGAAAGAAACTCCTCTAACAGAGGAGACTAGAGACGCCTTAACTCCAGCACAACATCCAGGAGGCTGCTTTAGAGGAGACGAAACAGAAAGAGATGATGCGTGTGAGCAACGTGTTTTAGAAAAACATGAAGAGGGAAGCGGTAACGAAGCAGCCGACCAAAACCACGAGCAGGACGTTGGAATGTGCAGAACCAACAGTGACATTTGGAGTGAGTTTGAGGACCTTGTTTGTGAAGTGATCGAGGATGAGGAAAAAGAGCAGAGGGATGCAGCTGCAGCTGCGCAGGCACATGGAGATGGAGAGGAGCAAACAGAGTTGGATAAAGCTGTGACAAGCAAGACAGAAGTTAGAGAAGAAGAGGAGGAACCACAAGAGACAAATGCAGGAAAACTCACAACAAGCGAGGAGAAAGACACGTTTCATCAAGAACTGGAGCATGAACACAGAGAAGGAGTGGACGGAGACAAGGAGGAGGCCGACACACAGAGAGACGAACATACAACACCACCACAGGTGCACAAACGGCCACCGGCGGCAACTTACGATCTAAAGGTTTTAAAGGAAAACGATAATTGTGAAAGTTACAGCCCGAGAGGCATCGGGAGAAAGCTGGTCGTTTCCAAACAGCTGAAGGTTCACCAAGTCAGAGCCGTGCCGGTCGTGCCGCCGAAGCCTCAGTACTGCAGAATCACCGCCCTGACCCTCCGCCAGCAGCAGCAGCAAAGAGACAGGAGAGACGTCGCTCCGAGGGTCCCGGCGGAGCCGGCGCAGCGAGCCGGGGACAAGGACGGGGACGGGGACAAGGACGGCGAGAGGCCGGCCCTCGTCAGGGAGAGCAGGAGAGACGAGGTTGAAGGCGCCACGAGGGACGCCAAGAGAAACAGCCCCGTCAGCATGTGTTTTGATGAGGCGGTTGCCATAGAAACCATGAGGAGAGAGAAAGAGCGGGTACGAGAGGGAGAGGCGGAGGGAGATGGGTTGGGGAAGTAAACTTTGTAGCCAAAGAGCAACTCCACACAGGCGACGTGTGTTTTATTCATATAGTGCATTACCGTATGTTTTAAATCAAACTGTGGGTTCCACGGTTCTCCAGCTCTGACCCACACTGAGGTTCTTGTGGGACAAATATCGCTGATGAGAACTTTGACTGTGCAAAATCTTCCACTCCCCATCTTAAAGCAGACATTTTCTATTGTTTTTATCTATGACAAAAAAAAAAGGTATAGCATTCAGTGTCGTTTCCTGCTCCACATTTTGATATAAAATCTAAAATATAGATGAATAAAAAATCACAAAGATGTTTATTCTTTCTCATACATGGTTTTACCATGGCAACGTATAGTGAATATATTTTTTCAAGTCTGTAAAAAGTGATGATTTAAACAAAGTCTGATGTACAAGGTTTTACCATGTACAATAAAAGGCGGTATTTTCATAATTAGATGGATTTTATTTTAATATAAATTATTTCAGTTGCATCGCGTGGCTGATGCAGCTGCACGTGATGTTGAGTCAGCAGAACAACCGATCCGCTTCGATTGTAACTTTTAAAACATAAAGTGAAAAGAAATATGAAGACTGAATGTTACGTGAATTTCTGCTCCAACTTGAGGATTTTTATTAAAAACACACATTTGGATCATTTCTCATTTATTCTGTATGTTTATGTATTGTTACACTTTTTGAATCCAAAAAGCTAAAGATCTGAATCTCTTACATTCAATAATCACACTTGTTTTTTTTTCTTCTGTGTACAGAGTACATAAACAGTAGAACTGATAAGGATGTGGTTTGAAGTTCAATAATAAATAGAATCTTGGATGAAAATATCTACTAGTCAAAGTATTTTGCACAATGATCCACAGAAGTTTTTCATTATTTTCTACATTTTTGACAATTGGACCACTTCATATTTTGTAAGATTTTATTCATTCTTCAAAATACGTACTTAGCTTGCTTATGGGTGCCATTATTTTTTTGTCATTAATAATTTTCCAAATATTTACCTTTTTAACAAAATTTTTCCAAATTGGAATCTCTTCAAACCTTTCAAAGAATTATTTGCTAAAAATCTGCTTCAATATGCTTGTTTTGTGTTTGTCTTCTTATTTTGCTACACTACTTTTAGCTAGCCTTCTGATACTTTTAATTTTTAGCTTCTTTTAACCAGTCAGAGTCAGAGAGATTTATTTGTCATACGCACAACATGTGTGGTACATGTGGTGGAACGAGATTATGTACGCAGGGTCCCAGTTACATCCAACAATAAAATGTAAAAGAAAAACTGTAACGTATAAGATATGAACAAAGAAAAACATCAACTAAATACTAAACTAAAGTCAGAGTCAGAGAGTCTTTATTGTCATTTGCACCGCATGTGGTACATGTGATGAAAACGAGATTATGTACACGGGGTCCCAGTTACATCCAACAACAAATGCAAGAGAAAAACAGTAATAACATCTAGAATTAACTAAGAAAAACATCAACTAGTAATACACTAAGCCCTAATGTAGTGGAAAAACATCATTATAAACAGCAGCACGAACATGAGTCTGTATGAGCAGATGGTCACAGATGAACACAGCAACAAGAAAACAGATCAGCATCAGCATGATGTGATATTTTGCAGTGTTTATTTTTATTTTATTTTTATTTATTCATGAGTCTAACAGCCTCAGGGTAGAAGCTGTTCCTCAGTCTAGTGGTTCTACATTTGATGCTCCTCAACCTCCGTCCTGAGGGGAGTGGGGCAAAAAGTGTGTGTGCTGGGTGAGTGGGGTCTTTCATGATGCAGGTGGCTCTCTTCCTGCATCTGGAGGTGTAAATGTCTGTGATGGTGGGGAGACTGACTCCAACATCTTCTGTGCAGCCTTCACCACTCTCTGCAGAGCTTTTCTTTCTGCAGCTGTGCAGCCTCCATGCCACACGTTGATGCTGGAGCACAGGATGCTCTCCACTGCACACCTGTAGAAGGAGGTGAGGACTGAGCTACTCAGACCAGCTCGTCTCAGCCGTCTGTGGAAGTAGAGTCTCTGATGACCTTTCTTGATCAGGCTGGTGGTGTTGTTGCTCCAGCTGAGGGTTTCAATCAGGTGTACGCCCAAGTACTTGTAGCTGGAGACCACTTCCACCGCAGATCCTCTTATGTTCCGGGTGTGTTTGTTCCTTCTGAAGTCCACGGTCATCTCCTTTGTCCTTTTCACGTGATGTGAAGGTTATTCTCCTTGCACCAGGTGTTCCACCTCTTGCCTGCAGCTGGACTCATCATTGTTTTTGATGCATCCCACCACCGCTGTATAATCTGCAAACTTTACAATAGCCTGGATGAGTACATAAATAAAGGTTGAATGAATGAATGAACTTATGCCTAATAATTAGTTAGCTACAATTAGTTTTTTGCTACTTTTAGCATTTAGCGGGTGTGCATCTTAGAGTTATGTGCGCATATACGCGCACATTGACCTATATGGAAGCCCATTTCCGCCAGTCTATTAAAAAAATAGCAGAAATTATCTCAAAATTTTGAGATACTATGTCAAAAACTACAGAGTTTTCTGTAGTCATGAAAACTTTTGAACGCCTGGTTTTACCCCACCTCAAGTTCATCAGCAACCCCCTTCTGGACCCTCTGCAGTTTGCCTACAGAGCCAACAGGTCTGTAGATGACACCATAAACCTGGCCCTCCACTTCATCCTGCAGCATCTGGACTCCCCAGGGACCTACGCTAGGATCCTGTTTGTGGACTTCAGCTCTGCATTCAACACCATCCTTCCTGCTCTGCTACGAGACAAGCTTTCTCTGCTCCATGTACCTGACTCCACCTGCAGGTGGATCATAGACTTCCTAACAGATCGGAGTCAGTGCGTGCGGCTGGGGAAAACTGTCTCGGACACTCGGACTCTCAACACAGGATCACCACAGGGCTGTGTACTTTCCCCTCTGCTCTTCTCCCTGTACACCAACTGCTGCACCTCCAGTCATGACTCCGTACAACTTGTAAAGTTTGCGGACGACACCACCCTCATCGGGCTCATCTCAGATGGTGATGAGTCTGCCTACAGGAGGGAGGTGAACCGGCTGGTGACCTGGTGCAGCGACAACAACCTGGAGCTTAATGCCCAGAAGACGGTGGAGATGATTGTGGATTTCAGGAGAGTCACAGCCCCTCTGCCCCCCCTCACCCTCAACAATACCCCCGTCATCACTGTGGACTCCTATCGGTTTCTGGGTGTGACCATCACCCGAGACCTCAAGTGGGAGCTCCCGCATCAAGAAGGCCCAGCAGAGGATGTACTTCCTGCGGCAGCTGAGGAAAGCCAAGCTGCCGGCCAAGCTGATGGTTCAATTCTACACGGCCATCATTGAGTCCATCCTCTGCTCCTCCATCACAGTGTGGTATGCCGGGGCCACTGCCAGGGACAGACAGAGACTACAGCGTGTTGTGCGCTCTGCAGAGAAGGTAATCGGCTGTAGTCTCCCATCCATCCATGATCTGTACGCCTCCAGGACCGTAGGGCGAGCAGGTCGGATTAACTGACCCTTCTCACCCTGCACATGGACTTGAACCACTCCCTTCAGGCAGGAGGCTTCGGTCCATTCGGACCAGAACCTCCCGCCATAAAAACAGTTTCTTTCCATCTGCCGTCAGTCTTCTGAACATTCATAATCCTGTTTAACTCTGCCTTATCATTTATCACTGGCCTAAAACTGTACATCATCACTCCATTTATCTTCTAGCACCATTTGTCGCTGCCATTTATTGTGAATATTATTGTGAATATTGTGCTGTACTGCATTGTGTTTATTGGTTGGTGTGTACATGTGTTTTTATTCTATTTTTACTTCTTTTTATTGCACCTTTATGCCAAAGCAAGTTCCTATAGTCAGTGAATTTTATTCTTTGACAATGGCAATAATAAACTGATTCTGATTTTGATTCTGAAAATTTTGAGATACTATGTCAAAATTTTGAGATACTATGTCAAAATTTTGAGATACTATCTCAAAATGTTGAGACTCAAAATCTTGAGATACTATTTCAACATTTTGAGATACTATGTCAAAATTTTGAGATACTATCTGAAAATGTTGAGATACTATCTCATTATTTTGAGATACTATCTCAAAATTTTGAGATACTATGTCAAGATTTTGAGATACTATCTCAATTTTTTGAGATACTGTATGTCAAAATTTTGAGATACTATCTCAAAAAGATAGTATCTCATAATAGAATATTTATAATAATATAAACATAGTATCTCAAATTTTTGAGATAGTATCTCAAAATTTTGAGATAATTTTTGCTATTTTTTTAGTAGACTGGCGGAAATGGGCTTCCATACTTTCAGAATGTACATTTTAACTAAAATAGAATGCAGGCACCAAAGATTTTTCAGTTCGCATGTTTTAGGTGTTTTACGGTTTTTGTAAACGTCACATCCGCTTTCAAATGTTTTTGCCGGAAGTAACCCTGAAGAAACATAGATATAATATACACATCTATGTGAAGAAAGGTGTCGGGGGAAGTCGCTTTTGCTGTTGTTTTTGTTTATGTCATTCCCCAAGTTGTTGCCCGTTTAAAAACCTACACTTCGTCACTGCTGAGTTTTTAAACTCTCAGCGGGATGACTTTCCCCTTCGCTTTCGGTTCGCAAGTCGCCGCCATCATGGACGTGCTGACCAAAGCGGCGGTGGCCGAAATCACGAAGCTGGTGGAGGAGGGCGCCGTGGTCCTGCGCCTGGACGTGCAGCGGAGGGACACCGAGATCCAGGAGCTGCGGTGCAGCCTGAAGATGATGGAGGCTGAACTCTGCGAGGCTCGAGAAGCTGCCGCTAGACGAGCTGCAGAGCAAACAGCAGCCCCGTCCAGGGGTAAGAGAGGTCATCCTGCACATCCGGCTGACAGTGACCTGTCACGCCAAACTCTATTAAAATAATGCCCTGTTTAATATAATCTCATGATTTGTAGGGCTTTTTTCTTCATAAAGTACAATTGTAACCCTTGAAAAAATTGTGCTGGTATCCTTTCAAAATCGGTTGACAATTTTTACATTTCACCATAATTTAAAAAAAAATTCTCATCTTATTTAACCAAACATATCAGTGTCAAAGTTGTACATAATGATGGGAGCCATGGGATTTTTGAATTAGTTATTATAAATATTGTATAAATGGCTCTGTTGTTTAGATTACACTTTTTTTTTTTTTACATTTTCAAATATATTTTCTGATTATTTTTAGTTCAAATTCTAAGATTTAATTCTCAAGTGCTTTGTATTTCATGACTAAAAGCCTTATGACAGCAGATCAACCCTTTGCACCTGCAATAAAAAAAGGAAAATGATCTGTCCAGTTTTTAACATGTACTTTTAATCAATTCCACTTTGTAATGTTATGAAAACCTCTTGAATGTGCTTGACGTTTTTTTACTTTTAATAACTTAAAAAATTCATGAAGAATGGTTTAAAAGGGACAACGATTTGTTTGGTCTGCGTTAACTGTATTGAATTCAGTTGAATTGTTATATTTAGATGATTAGTGGAACAGCAAATTAAGACACATTTAGGATTTTATGAGAAAAGAAACTGAAGTAAATTTAACTTTAATAAATTGTACTATATTTTATTTTTCCTCATTAGAGACGGTAACGTTACATTGTTTATGTTTTTCGGTGTTGCCTTGTTCTGGGTTCTTACACGCACATTTGATGTATTTTTGTTGCAGATCAAAATGAAGGTCCTGAAGTAGGTGTGGTGTTTCCAGAATTAAAACCAGCTGATTTACTCTGCAGTACTTTCAGTGGAATAGATGAGAGCCATAACATCAGTCCAGCTGTGAAACAAGAGCCAGAACCTGTGACTCCCATCACGGAAACGACAAATGTCACCGCGACAGAAGCCGTTTGCTCTCGAGCAGAAAATCAAGGCAACTCCGTCTGGCCTGCTTGTAGTATGTTTGCGAACAGTCCTGCTTCAGTGCACCAGCATGCACCCAGTTTTACATCCAGTGTGGACACTTATTTTGCTCGCAAAGACACACAAAGTTCTTATAATTCTTTATCAGCTTCAAGAGCACAATTAGCTGATGATTGCTTAACTTCTCCAGTGAAAGTAGAAGAAAGAATTCACCCTATGGAAAATAACTCCTCAGTTAGATTTGATTCATGTCCAGTGGGACCTCAGGATGAGTTTGTTCAGCCTGCTCCACAGTGGGCCGGGCTGTCAGCATCTTTGCCTCAGAGATCCACAGCAGGGCAAACAAACGGTGAACGTGACAGCAAATCCACAGTTGTCTCGATAGGAAAAAGGTTCACAAATGTGAAACTCTTTGTCTGCACTTACTGCAACAAGGGCTACCCTCATCTGTCTCAGCTGGAGCAACACAAGACCTCCTTCCACACCCTCAGACCTTTCAGGTGCCTCGAGTGCGGGAAGTTTTTCACCCAGAAAACCCGACTGATAACGCACCAGAGGGTGCACACGGGCGAGAGACCATTCAGCTGCAAGATCTGCGGCAACACGTTTGCCAGGCGGGACAACTGCCTGAGACACGAGCGCTTCCACAGCAGAGTGAAGCCGAGCAAAAAAAAGATTGTTGGGAAGTTTTTAACTAAGGTGAAATGAAGAGAGTCACCTGCAGCGCTCGGGAACTTGTTCCTCTCTGCTGTGTGCGGAACGGGTTTGTGGATTTGAACGAGATTTTACAAACCGGATTCCAAAAAAGTTGGGACACTAAACAAATTGTGAATAAAAACTGAATGCAATGATGTGGAGATGGCAAATGTCAATATTTTATTCGTAATAGAACATAGATGACAGATCAAAAGTTTAATCTGAGTAAATGTAACATTTTAAAGGAAAAATATGTTGATTCAAAATTTCACAGTGTCAACAAATCCCAAAAAAGTTGGGACAAGTAGCAATAAGTGGCTGGAAAAAGGAAATTGAGCATATAACGAACAGCTGGAAGACCAATTAACACTAATTAGGTCAATTGACAACATGATTGGGTATAAAAAGAGCTTCTCAGAGTGTCAGTGTCTCTCAGAAGCCAAGATGGTAAGAGGATCACCAATTCCACCATTGTTGCGCAGAAAGATAGTGCAGCAATACCAGAATGGTGTTACCCAGCGTAAAATAGCAAAGACTTTTAAGTTATCATCATCAACAGTGCATATCGGGGAGTGGTGGTGCAGAGGTTAGAGACGGTGGGCCTGTGATCGGAAGATCGCCCGTCCAAGCCCCGGTACCGACAACATACTTAAATTGAAACACCCACATCTCCCTCCATCCTCATTCACCCCACTCTGGGCCTCTGAGTAAGGCCCTTAACCCCCACCATCTGCTCCCTAACAGGTCTCTCTTGAAAATGAGTTCTCGTGGCTCAATGAGACTACCTGTATAAATAAAGGGTAAATAAAAAAATAACATCATCAAAAGATTCAGAGAATCTGGAACAATCTCTGTGTGTAAGGGTCAAGGCCGTAAAACTCTACTGGATGCTCGTGATCTCCGGGCCCTTAAACGTCACTGCACCTCAAACAGGAATGCCACTGTCAAGGAAATAACAGAATGGGCTCAGGAATACTTCCAGAAAGCATTGTCAGTGAACACAATCCACCGTTGCCAGCTGAAACTCTACAGTGCAAAGAGGAAGCCATTTCTAAGCAAGCTCCACAAGCTCAGACGTTTGCACTGGGCCAGGGGTCATTTAAAATGGAGTGTGGCAAAATGGAAGACTGTTCTGTGTCAGATGAGTCACAATTTGAAGTTCTTTATGGAACACTGGGACGCCATGTCATCCGGACCAGAGAGGACAAGGATAGCCCAAGTTGTTATCAACGCTCCGTTCAGAAGCCTGCATCACTGATGGTATGGGGTTGCATGAGCGCTTGTGGCATGGGCAGCTTGCATGTCTGGAAAGGCACCATTAATGCAGAGAACTATGTTCAGGTTCTAGAACAACATATGCTCCATCTAGACGTCATCTCTTTCAGGGAAGACCCTGCATTTTTCAACAAGATAATGCCAGACCACATTCTGCAGCAATCACAACATCATGGCTACGTAGGAGAAGGATCCGGTACTGAAATGTCCAGCCTGCAGTCCAGATCTTTCACCTATAGAGAACATTTGGTGCATCATAAAGAGGAAGGTGCAACAAAGAAGGCCCAAGACGATTGAACAGTTAGAGGCCTGTATTAGACATGAATGTAGAGCATTCCTATTTCTAAACTTGAGAAACTGGTCTCCTCTGTCCCCAGACGTCTGTTGAGTGTTGGAAGAAGAAGGGGGGATGCCACACAGTGGTAAAAATGGACTTGTCCCAACTTTTTTGGGATTTGTTGACCATGAAATTTTGAAACAACATATTTTTCCCTTAAAATGATACATTCTCTCAGTTTAAACTTTTGATCTGTGATTTGTGTTCTATTCTGAATAAAATATTAGATGTTGGCACCTCCACATCATTGCATTCAGTTTTTATTCACAATTTGTTTAGTGTCCCAACTTTTTTGGAATCCGGTTTGTA
>JBBPBX010054224.1:8511-23551 GCA_038048925.1 Garcialebias charrua
ATATATATATATATATATATATATATATATATATATATATATATATATATATATATATATATATATATATATATATATATATATATATATATATACATATATATATATATATATATATATATATATATATATATATATATATATATATATATATATATATATATATATATATATTTATGTATATGTAAGTACTGTATAAAATCACACTTACAGTATGTCAGAACACAACCTGTCTCTGCATAACATTTTCCACATGTGAATCTGTTACAAGCGCCATCAGCCAAGCCAATTAGATTGGAATGTTTGCCATTCTTTAGCAAACAATGGACACAAGTCCCCCAGCATATCCCCCCCAAATGCATTCTCCTACTACAAAAGCCTTCACATTTACATAGAAGGAAAAAGTCTCCAGGCATGCTTACTCAAGGATTACAAATTCCTAAAAAAAGAGCCATTTGGCTGGGCTCTGGTAAAGATGGTACTGATTTAAATATCCTGGGATTTCCAGTGTTAATGTCATATATCTAATATATTATTTAAACAACTCAAAGTACTGAAGTTTTATGATTTGGTGGACTATAATATTTTGTTGGTAATAGAACCCTAAAATGTTCAAATGTATTTTGTTAAGAGAGAACGCTGCTAGAGTCTAAAGGGAACTGAAATTTTTGCAAAGCCAAGATATAGGACTAGTTTGAAGGGACGGTTTATTTCAATACATGGAGTTGAATTGTGGAATGTTTTGGGAAATCATGTTAAAAATGTAAACTCTGAACTGATGTTTAAAAATTATCAAAACTAAATTGTTAACAAAATACTAAAACTTGTAGTTAAGTGTTTAATGTTCTAAATATTTGTAGATTGTGAAAAGTTACTCTTTTTGCTCTGTTTCTTCTGCAGCGCAAGGCTGAAGCAGAACCCCGAGCTCACTAGCCCCGCCTCCAGAGGCTGGCCGCGTGTGTGTGTGTGTGTGGATTCACAGCCGTTTTATGAGATTGCTCAGCGCACATACAGTTTTAGACAAAAACACGAGACATTATATTCACCAGCTAAACTATAGAAATGTAGTTTATATAGTAAAAGTATTTGGACATTTTAATAGCGACATAAAAGGGGCAGGAATACGGCTCACACTGCAGCTGCAGCACGTCAGCCGAGTTATTGTGCAATCTGTGAAGCCAAGCAGCCGGTGCTTCTGCGCACGTCTGCACGTCTCATCTCAGTACATTTAATAATAATAATAATAATAATAATAATAATGAATTCCATTTATAATGTACTTTTCATTAATAAAAATCTCAAAGTGCTACAAAGTGTAACAAAGCAAAGATCAAAATAAAACAAGTGATAAAATCAATAATAATATCGACTAAGATCAAAGATAAAATCATGTGGATGCAGATTAGGCTTGCTTAAAAATAAATAAAATAAAACAAGTGATAAAATCAAGTAAAATCAATAATGATATCAGCTAAGATCAAAGATAAAATCATGTGGAGGCAGAATAGGCTTGCTTAAAAAGAAAGGTCTTTATGCTGCTTTTAAAGTCAACCAGTGACTGTGGAGCTCTCAGGTCGTCAGGGAGGGAGTTCCACAGGCGGGGGGCAGCCACACAGAATGCTCGGTCTCCCATGGTCCTCAATTTGGTCCGAGGAATATGAAGGAAATTACTGTTCTGTGATCGTACAAGAATGTCCTTTAGATAGTCAGGTGAAGTGCCGTGCAAGCATTGATGGGTAATGAGAGCAGTTTTGTACTGAATTCTGTAGGTGACAGGAAGCCAATGGAGGTTATGGAGAATGGGTGTAATATGTTCAAATTTACGAACTCTCAACAGAATCCTTGCTGCACTGTTTTGAATGTATTGAAGTTTCTGAAGGTTTTTGCCAGGGATACCAATAAACAGGGAGTTGCAGTAGTCGAGCCTGGAGGAGACAAAGGCATGGACGAGTTTCTCAGCATCAGGAAAAGTCAGAGATGGGCGAAGTCTGGAGATGTTTCGAAGATGGAAGAAGCAGGTTTTAAACAGATGCTTAATGTGATTTTCAAATGTAAGATGAGAGTCCATTTTTATTCCAAGATTTGTAACAGAGGTGGAGAGGGGGATGTCTTGACCAGAGAAGGAGATTGTTGTTAAAGTTGATGTTTGTATCTGGTGAGGGGTGCCAATCAATATGGCCTCAGTCTTCGAGCAGTTTAATTGAAGAAAATTCTGATTCATCCATGCCTTTATTTCCTCCAGGCAGGCAGAGAGAACAGTGAGTGAAGACGGAGATAGGGATGATGATGATGTTCCAGTCCTGATGTAAAGCTGTGTGTCGTCGGCATAGCAGTGAAAAGAAATGTTGAACTGATTAATAATTTGACCTAAAGGCAGCATGTAGAGGGAAAACAGCAGGGGCCCCAGAACTGACCCCTGAGGGACACCACAGGAGACACCGACTGTCTGGGAAGTGGCATTGCCAAGGCTAACACATTCCAGCCTATTGGAGAGGAAAGAATTGAACCAGTCCAGGACAGTGTCACAGAGACCGACCTCCACATGAAGACGGTGGAGGAGGATACTATGGTCCACAGTGTCGAAGGCTGCAGTGAGGTCAAGGAGGACAAGGATGGAGGGAGAACCAGTGTCAGCAGCCATGAGGACATCATTTGTTACTCTCAGCAGTGCAGTCTCAGTACTGTGAGCTGCTCTGAATCCAGACTGGAACTTCTCATACAGAGAGTGTTGCTGTAGGTGGTCCTGCAGCTGAGCAGCAACTGCTTTCTCCAGCACTTTGGACAGAAATGGGAGGTGGGAAATTGGGCGGTAATTAGAGAAAATGCCGGGATCCAAATTAGATTTTTTCAGAAGAGGCCTAATGATGGCAGTTTTTAGAGGCAATGGAACATGACCAGATTAGAAAGACTTGTTTATTGCAGAGTGATTGGATTTTATGAGAGACAAGGGGAAGGGATCCAGGGCGCAGGATGAAGGCTTCATTTTCTTGAGGATGGTCTCCACCTCACTCTGAACGACTTCATCAAAGCTGCTCAGGGTCCCAGAAAGCAGACGGGTAGATGGCACACTAAGATCAGGGAGGTTGTGGAGCTGAGATCTGATAGTGTCAACTTTGTTTTTAAATGATGAGAGGAACAGGTTGCATTTTTGAACAGAGTCCTCATGAGTTAGTTTAATGGGATTAAGCAGATGAGTTATTGTGGAGAAGAGCTGTTTAGAGTTTCCAGGGCAGGTGTTGATGATGTTGGAATAATATTTGGAGCGTGCTTCTTTAAGAGAATAGGCGTACGCTTTCTGATGTTCTTTGTACGCTTGCTTATGTACCGAGAGACCAGATGATTTTACACGTCTCTCAATAGCACGGCCAGTTGCCTTCATCCTGCGCAGCTCATCAGTGTACCAGGGGGCTGAACGGGAGAAAGACACCAGTCTTGACTTCAAGGGAGCATGTAGGTCCAGAAGCTCCTGGAGAGATTGGTTGTAGTAATCCACAGAGTCATCTGCAGATGAGTGATTGACAGCGGTCAGGGCGTGAAGATCAGCAGACAAAACATCAGGGGAAATGTTTTTATAGTCACGGAACTGGATAGGTCGTTTTGGGTTAGAAGCAGGCGAAGTTGAAGGCACTTCCAGGGAGATGACCCTGTGGTCTGAGACACCCAGGTCATATACAGACAAGTTATTGAGTACAGTGTCTGTAATCACCAAATCCAGAGTATGCCCCCTGTTGTGCGTAGGGGCGTCCACATGTTGGGTGAGGTTGAGAGATTCCAAAAGAGACTTAAAATCTGTAGCCAGAGGGGAAGAGGAATTGTCCATGTGGATATTTAGATCGCCAAGAAAAATAGTTTTTACAGGGGAGGTGCAGAAAAAAGTGAGGAGGTCATGCATTTCTGAGTTAAATGAAACATGCGGTTTGGGAGGTCTATAAATCAATATAACGTTCATCAGGAGTGGGGCTTTGAAGTTGAAGGCCAAACATTCAAAAGAAGAAAAATTATGAGAAGACAGATGTGACAATTTTAAATTACTGCGGTAGATTACAGCCAGACCACCACCGCGGCCAGTGCAGCGGGCTCTCTGCAGATAACTGTATCCAGAGGGACAAGCTTCATTCAGAGAACTGAACACGTCTGGTTGATGCCAAGTTTCTGTGAGGCACATGAGGTCCAAGTTTTTCTCCAGAATGTGATCATGAATTAGACATGATTTATTGGATAGTGATTGTACATTGAAAAGTTCTATTTTAATGCTAGTTGGTGTAGGAGCTTTTTGAACCGGTTTAAGCAGACTGAAGTCCACTCCACGTTTTCCTTGCCACCTCGTGCGCTGCGGACTACAAGGGACTACAGACGCAGCGTTCTGATGACGTAGTTGAGGTGCGACACGTCTCCCGGACGGAATCAATTCAGAGCGAGAATAAACGGATTTCTTTCGAGAGCCTCTATGGATGTAACGAGGTCTACGCAGAAGTCCCAGTTGTTTGATGATGGAAACAGAAGGTGGAATGGAGCAGTTGTTAAGTCCAAGCAGCTGCGAAGCGGAGTAGGTCAACATCACACCAGCCAAACCGGGGGAGCTAGCACAGAGCTAGCCGCTAACAGCAGACCCACGGCTCCGAGAGAAATAAACAAGAAGCAGTGAGATGTAACTTGAATGAGCATAACTTGAAGAGGAGCACAGGAGAAAGTCCAGAACGGTCCAGACGACACAGGAGGTTGACAGAAGCAGCAGGTAAGCAAAACAAAAACTGCAGCCACGTAGTTCTCCAAGCAAAGTTTGTGCAAGGTTTGTGCTGGAGTTTGACAGGAGGCAGACAGCCCAATATTCCGGTTAGGAAGTACTAACCAAGCTGTCCGTAAAGTCCTTGTATAAAAAAACCACTGAACAAAATAAGTCCAGATAAATGTCCAAAAAATAAAAAATAAAAAATAGCAACAGTAAAACAACTTTTCAGCGTGGAGAAGCGGCGAACATCACGACATCACGCCAGCATCCTCTCCCAGGTCGATACCCGTAGACACACCTCAACCACATTTGAACGCTAAATAAGAAAAATCTTTGATTGTGACTAAAAAAGAATTTATAGTACAAATCAAAAGATAAATACAATAATTACATTTATTTTTTCAATTTACATTTTTTTCTTTCCATGATGACAGGTGAGGCGTGGCCTCACTTGCCTCCCCTGACCGCACGTCACTGCAATCTCCCTCCTTAAATAAACAGTGTAAATTTAAACCCTGTAACATTTTAAATAAACAATCCATGTAGCATAGATAGTGATACCATGGTTGTGTAAAGAACTACAGAAATAAATAAATTAAATGAAATGAAATGAAAACAGATATGGAACAGGGACTAAGAAGAGGCCTTATTTCCACTTAAGTAATCCAACTGGTACGCACACGAGGCAGGGGACCAATGCCCTCTCTCGCGCTCTCTGCCAATGATAATCCAGAAATCATTAAGTTCAAGGGAAGGAGCAATTGAAAACAGATGTCATTAATGAACTCAGTGAAAAGGCTAAGACAATATCTTAATGTTCCCACGCCAAACACAGCAAAACATGCAACTACCAAAATTAATATAAAAAACACACTGGTAAGACACAACAAACCAAACCCCAAAAAATGTGAATCAACTCATCAAAAGCCCCAATTATCTGTGACATATAGTCTCAGGGTGTAGGATTTGGGGTGAAACCCTACATGCATTGTCAAGAGCTTTTGAGTCTTGATGCCAGTGGCTTCTATCCCTTCCTTTGGTCAGGCTAAAACACCAGTTGGGTATCTGATGACTGGCATGGGATACATGTTGATGCCTCTGACTTTGTTCTTTCCATTCACCTGGCTCTTCTGGACCTGCATTGCTCTCTGTAGATACTTGGTTGTGGCTGACTTTCTTGCAGAATCATCACGAGTGCCATAAGGAGCCAAGATGGTCTAGTGGCAGGGTTTTTGACTACGGACCCGAAGGTCGCGGGTTCGCGCCCCGGCCACTACCCAGCTTGGGGTGTCTATGAGTGCACACTTATTTCTCCAGCTCCCCGGGCGCTTTCGGGCTGCTCACTGCACCACCTGGTAGGTGGTTGGGTTAAATGCAGAGACGAATTTCGTCTGTGTATGGGAAACATACGCAGATGACAGGAATAGACATTATTATATATTTGTCTGTGGGATTCCAAGGTATTTATAGCTGTTCTGGACATCTGCAATGTTGCCTTCAGGTTGTTCAACCTCTTCTGTTGTGATCACCTTGCCTCTCTTAAATACGAATCGACTGCATTTATCCAGTCTGAGTGACATTCCAATGTCCTTGCTGTTTATTGTGGTGAGGTGGAGCATTGAGTCAATGTCTTGCTCATTTTTGTCATACAGCTTTATGTTATCCATGTATAGGAGGTGAATGGTGATTTTTCAACTTTGGAACCAGTATCCATAGCCACTCCTTGGGATGATCTGGCTGAGGGACTTCAGGCCTATGCTGAACAGGAGTGGGGACAATGAATCACCTAGGCATATGTCACATTTGATACTGTTTTTTTGCAAGATGCAGTCTACCATCTGCCTTGTATAGTGAAAACTGGGATTCAGCCATGAAGAGAACACCTTACCAAAGTGCCAAACACCATCAATTGTGAGCTCTGCTTCAATACCGAAAGTAGGGAAAAATGTAAATGACTTGATTGAGAATTGTGTGAACAGTATGGTTCTAATAGGAACTGATAAGGATGAAATAATGAATGTAGTTAAAAAATGTACTGACAAAAAAATCCAAAGACTGTGAAGAAATGGATATGATGGTGGTGAAGGAAATAATGAGTCATGTTATCGAACCCTTTACATATATATGCAATTTGTCATTTTCAACTGGAGTGTTTCCTAACAGAATGAAGATAGCTAAAGTAGTTCCTCTATTCAAAAATGGTGATAAATGTATATTCAATAATTATAGACCTATATCCTTGTTGCCTCAATTTTCAAAGATTTTAGAAAAATTATTTGTGTACAGACTTGCAACTCTAAATGTGGGGACAATGACAGGCAAAGGTAGAGAGCTGGCTGACATGATGCAGAGAAGAAAGGTAGATGTTTTATGTGTCCAAGAGACCAAGTGGAAGGGCAGCAAGGCTCGCAGTATTGGAGCAGGGTTTAAACTGTTTTACCATGGTGTGGATAGAAAGAGAAATGGAGTAGGGGTGGTCCTGAAGGAGGAGTTGGCAAAGAATGTAGTAGAGGTGAAGAGAGTGTCAGATAGGGTGATGTGTCTAAAGGTAGAAGTAGAAGGTCTGATGCTAAACATAGTAAGTGGTTATGCTCCACAGGTTGGATGTGATGGGGAGGAGAAAGATACATTTTGGAAAGATTTGGATGAAGTGATAGAGAGTATTCCCAGGGAGGAAAGAGTGGTGATTGGAGCAGACCTGAATGGACATGTTGGTGAAGGAAACAGAGGGGATGAGGAAGTGATGGGTAGGTTTGGTGTCAAGGAAAGAAACCAGGAAGGACAGATGGTGGTGGATTTTGCCAAGAGAATGGAAATGGCTATAGTCAATACCTATTTCCAAAAGAGGGAGGAACATAGAGTGACCTATAAGAGTGGAGGAAGGAGTACGCAGATCGACTACATTCTGTGTAGAAGAGGAAACCTGAAGGAGATTGGAGACTGTAAGGTTGTGGCAGGGGAGAGTGTGGCCAGACAGCATCGGATGGTTGTGTGTAGAATGACTGTTGTTGCGAAGAAGAGAAAAAGAGTAAAATCAGAGAAGAAGACCAAATGGTGGAAGCTAAAGAAGGAAGAATGTTGTGAGAAATTCAGAGACGAGCTGTTAAAGGCTCTGGGTGGTAAGAAAGAGCTTCCAAGTGACTGGGCTACTACAGCAACAGTAATTAGAGAGACAGGTAGGAAGGTACTTGGTGTGTCATCTGGACAGAGAATGGATGATAAGGAAACCTGGTGGTGGAATAGTGAAGTGCAGGACGCCATTCAAAGAAAGAGATTAGCCAAGAAGAAATATGACAGTGAGAGGACTGAAGAGAGGAGACAGGAATATAAGGAGATGGGACATAGAGCAAAGAGGGAAGTAGCTAAGGCAAAGCAGAGGGCGTACAATGAGTTATATGGGAGACTGGACACTAAAGAGGGCGAGAAGGACTTGTACCGATTGGCAAGACAGAGGGATCAGGCTGGAAAGGATGTGCAGCAGGTTAGGCTTATTAAAGATGGGAATGGGAATGTTCTAACAAGTGAGGAGTGTGTGATGGGAAGATGGAAGGATTACTTTGAGGAGCTAATGAATGAAGAGAATGAAAGAGAAAGAAGAGTGGAGGTAGGGCTGGACGATATGGCCAAAATTTTTATCACAATATAGTTCTTAATTTCGGTCGATATCGATATAATTCGATATCGATATAAACAATATAAAAGCCTAAAAAAACCTATAAACTATACAAATAAATTGATGTTCACCTTGTATTTGTATTTAGTCTCCAAAAAGATGGAAATCACCATCAAATAAACATAAAATTCTCAACCCAATAATTCTGTCGGGTCAGAATAAAAATAACAAAATCAATTACATTATTGTATAAAGTAAAATAGTTTTTGAATGACAAAGTTTTGAATATATTGTATAATGTAATGATTGTTCCATATTTAATCTGTTGTATTGAAGTTTGGGGAAAAGCATGCAAAACTTTTACAAATCCTATTTTTATTTTACTAAAAAGAGCTGTAAGAATTATTATTAGGAAGTGCTATGGTCACCCAACAAATATATTATTTCATCAATTGAAATTATTAAAATGTTATGATTTGGTTGAACATAGTATTTTACAAGTCATGTATAAAACTAAAAAAAATATTACCCCCAAATATTCAATTACATTTTGTTTAAAAAGTTATTAAACCCTGAAGGGAATGTAAATGTTTGTAAAATCTTCATTTAGAACTAGTGTGAAGGAGCTGAGTTGTAAATCAGGAAACAGGATTGTGTTGACTTGATATCATCATAAACATTTATAAAACTATTTATATGTTTTAAAAGATGATTAAATCAAAGTTGTTGGGAAGGTGTGGTGCAGGTGAAGTGAAGGTTGTTGTTTGTAGTTATTTTGTATTTTTTAAACAAGGGGCAGATATTATAACACTATTTTCGTCTTTCTGCACCTTTTCATTCAGTGTTTTTCTTTCTTTTTATTCTGATGAATCTGTTTTATTTTCAATAAAAAAAAACATGTCGCGCTGGGGCTGTTTGTTTACGTCGTAGTTTCAGGGAAACGTTGGCTCAAACTTTATTCTTCATCTTCTGACTCTCATCATATTCTATCGAGTGGAAACTCTTCAGATTAAACAAGTACAGTAGATGTTTCCACCGCTAGTTAGAACGACTCTCCGTCACGTTTTGAAAAATAAACAAACCGAGGACTCGCTGCAGATGAGACCTGCAGTTTAACAAAACCGAACTACGTCCACACCGACGAATTAAGTCTTTCCTCTCATCAGTGATGTCGTCTGCTTTCTCTTCGCTTGTGAAACTTTGTTCAGTCACATTCTGACGGTCATGAGCACTCGTTTGACTCGTTCTGAAGCGAAAACAACACGCTTTGGAGACTAGCTTAGCTTTTAGCCTGCTACCGCTAACATAGATATCATATATAACATAAGATATCTATGACCGCTAACGTCTGCTGCTGGAGTGAGCGCTGCGTAACAACGACGTCACCACGCACGTTTTGTGTCAGCTTTTTCTGTCCGGGCGCGTTGTTGAAGCAGCCGCTCCAACCCGAACAGAAAGAGAAAAACGTCAGTGAAACGTTGTAAAATCCTATCGAAATATCGAAAATATGCTTAAACTTCATATCATCGTTATTGAATAAAAGTATATCGCGATATTTATCGTTATTGAATTATCGTCCAGCACTATTTCCATGTATTAAAAGCAGCCACATTGTGTATAAATGGCCTCAGATCTAATAACGTTTGGTGATCATAGATCAATAACCCAGCCACTAGGGAGCACAAGCCAGTGTATCTCTTGTGCCGGTCCCAAGCCCGGGTAAATGGTGAGGGTTGTGTCAGGAATGGCATCCGATGTAAAACACTTGCCAAAACCATAATGCGAGTTCATCAAAGTGAAACCATACCGGATCGGTCGAGGCCCGGGTTAACAACGTCCGCCACCGGTGCTGTTGACAAACAGGGTGCCGGCGGAAATTGTACTACTGTTAGTCGAAGACCCCGAGGAGGGAAACGTGTCAGGAGACAGAGGGAGAGGAGGAAAGTGAAGAATGTAGGACTGAGGGTTGCAACTCTAAATGTGGGGACAATGACAGGCAAAGGTAGAGAGCTGGCTGACATGATGCAGAGAAGAAAGGTAGATGTTTTATGTGTCCAAGAGACCAAGTGGAAGGGCAGCAAGGCTCGCAGTATTGGAGCAGGGTTCAAACTGTTTTACCATGGTGTGGATAGAAAGAGAAATGGAGTAGGGGTTGTCCTGAAGGAGGAGTTGGCAAAGAATGTAGTATAATAATAATAATAATAATAATGAATTCAATTTATACCGCACTTTTCATTAATAAAAATCTTAAAGTGCAAATAAAAATCTCAAAGTGCAAAGTGAAGTAGTAGTAGTAGTAGAAGTGAAGAGTGTCAGATAGGGTGATGTGTCTGAAGGTAGAAGTAGGTCTGATGCTAAACATAGTCAGTGGTTATGCTCCACAGGTTGGATGTGATGGGGAGGAGAAAGATAAATTTTGGAAAGATTTGGATGAAGTGATAGAGAGTATTCCCAGGGAGGAAAGAGTGGTGATTGGAGCAGACCTGAATGGACATGTTGGTGAAGGAAACAGAGGGGATGAGGAAGTGATGGGTAGGTTTGGTGTCAAGGAAAGAAACCAGGAAGGACAGATGGTGGTGGATTTTGCCAAGAGAATGGAAATGGCTATAGTCAATACCTATTTCCAAAAGAGGGAGGAACATAGAGTGACCTATAAGAGTGGAGGAAGGAGTACACAGGTCGACTACATTCTGTGTAGAAGAGGAAACCTGAGGGAGATTGGAGACTGTAAGGTTGTGGCAGGGGAGAGCGTGGCCAGACAGCATCGGATGGTTGTGTGTAGAATGACTGTTGTTGCGAAGAAGAGAAAAAGAGTAAAATCAGAGAAGAAGACCAAATGGTGGAAGCTAAAGAAGGAAGAATGTTGTGAGAAATTCAGAGACGAGCTGTTAAAGGCTCTGGGTGGTAAGAAAGAGCTTCTAAGAGACTGGGTTACTACAGCAACAGTAATTAGAGAGACATGTAAGAAGGTACTGTACTTGGTGTGTCATCTGGACAGAGAATGGATGATAAGGAAACCTGGTGGTGGAATAGTGAAGTGAAAGACACCATTCAAAGAAAGAGATTAGCCAAGAATGGTACATCAAGACCGAGCGCCTTTTCAACGGCCAAAAAGCTCGTCACGCACGCAATTGGACGCACTGGACCGTGTCCAGACCAGAACGAGAAGCGACGGCGACCGGGGGGGGGGCGCTAGCAAAGCTTAACTTGCTAAACGTGAAAAGTTCACAATTCAAAACTTATCCGATATCCCGACTTCCTCACTGGCACTCCGCCAGGCAAGGCCCTTTTTATTTCTCCTCCATACTTGAACAGGACTTCGCGGGTTATTTCCATGTCTCATAAACAATACGTCACACAGTTGCACAACACCCATCCTCTCGTTACCGCGTCACATAGCTGACTCCCCTCTCTCCTCCCCGACTCTCCCTGATTGGTTGACAGAGCGTTAAACGGCGAAATCTTCAACATGCTCAAGGCGTGCTTTGGAAGCTGCAGATTTCATTGCTGAACCTCTTTCCCATATTTTCAATCTCAGTCTCAACACAAATAAAATACCCAAAATCTGGAAATCAGCTTTTGTTCTCCCTCTGCTAAAAGGGGGTGAACCAACAAATGTCAACAACTACAGACCAATTTCAAAATTATGCATTCTTGCCAAACTGTTCGAAAGACTTGTCTGTGATCAGCTAACTGATTTCCTACAAGCAAACCATATTCTATCACAATTCCAGTCAGGATTCAGAAAACAACACAGCACCGTCACTACAGTTCTCAAAGTATTAAATGACATCATACATGCCCTGGACTGCAAACAATTCTGTGTTGCCCTATTTATAGACCTGTCCAAGGCATTTGATACAGTTGATCATAGACTATTGACAAACATCCTGGAACACTCTGGTCTATCAAAACTTGCAGTCTCCTGGTTCACCAACTACCTAACTGACAGAACGCAGTCTGTTCATGTAGCCGGATCCTCCTCTACATTCTTAGATGTTGTGAAAGGGGTGCCACAGGGTTCTGTCTTGGGTCCCATTCTTTTCAAAGTCAAAGTCAAAGTCAAAGTCAACTTTATTGTCAGATCTGCAATATGTACTGGAAAGGGGTGCCACAGGGTTCTGTCTTGGGTCCCATTCTTTTCTCCCTATACATCAACGATCTTTGTAGTGATCTGTCAAATGCCTCCCACCATTATTACGCAGATGACACCATCATCTATTGCTGTTCTTCCTCCCTCAGCCAAGCTTTCACCTCTCTTCAGGATGCTTTTAATATTATTCCTATTATTATTAGACCTCACTCACCCAGCACACTCACTCTTTGCACCACTCCCCTCAGGACGGAGGTTGAGGAGCATCAAATGTAGAACCACTAGACTGAGGAACAGCTTCTACCCTGAGGCTGTCAGACTCATGAATAAATAAATAATAAGAATAAACACTGCAAAATGTCACATCATGTTGATACTGATCTGTTTCTTGTTGCTGCGTTCATCTGTGACCATCTGCTCATAATGACTCATGTTCGTGCTGCTGTTTATAATGATGTTTTTCTACTACATTAGGGCTTAGTGTATTACTAGCTGATGTCTCTCTTAGTTAATCCTAGATGTTATTATTGTTTTTCTCTTGCATTTGTTGTTGGATGTAACTGGGACCCTGTGTACATAATCTCGTTTTCAACACATGTACTACATGCGGTGTAAATGACAATAAATTCTCTCTGACTCTGACTTATTCAGTCACGGCTGCAAAAACTTAGACTGGTCCTAAATGCCGACAAAAGCAAGTTCATGGTTCTATCCAACAGAAAGCAGCAACCAGAGAACCCACCTCAAATTGAACCCAAGAGGGAAAACAAATAGAAATGGTCTCCACCTACAAATATCTAGGTTTCAACATTGACACTGAACTGTCTTTTAAAACCCACATCTCCAAAATGGCCACTAAACTCAAACTGAAGCTAGGTTTCTTCTTCAGAAACAAATCCTGCTTCTCATGCAAAGCCAGGAGAACATTAGTAGCTGCAACATTCATGCCAATACTAGATTATGGTGACGTGCTGTACATGAGTGCTGCATCAAAATACCTACAGTCCTTAGACTCCATTTACCACGGTGCCCTTCGGTTCATTACTGACTCCAGTTATCGCACTCATCACTGTGAGCTTTACGTAAAATCTGGCTGGTCATCTCTCAGCACTCGCAGATACACTCACTGGATATCCTTCATCTACAAGACCCTCCTAAACCTGGTCCCGTCATACCTCACCTCCTTAATACAAACATCACACAGTCATTACTCCCTGCGCTCTAACGATTTAGTCCTCCTGTCAGTTCCTCCTGTCAGAACTGAACTAGGAAAAAGAGCGTTCAGCTTCGCCGTCCCCTCAGCCTGGAACAACTTACAGAAAGATCTGAAACTATCAACATTCATCTCTCCTGGATCCTTTATGTCAACCGTAGTAGAAAATGTCATCAAGAAACTTGACCATTGCAGATGTTTCTAACCATTACTTATCCAATATACATGTCATTGTTGATTTTTTTTAACTTTATTTACCCAACCGAGGTCTGTCTGCTTGTTTTGTATATAATGTATATAGAAATCTGTCATATCCTGTTGGTTTTGAACTGTCAACATCTGTTTACTGTGATTGTAGTTTTCTTTATTTTCTTTTTGATAAGTGCAAATGCCTATTGCCAATGTGACGTGTGCTGCTGACCACTTGACCAGGTCACCCTTGTAAAAGAGATCTCGATCTCAACGGGCTCTACCTGGTTAAATAAAGGTGATTGATTGATTGGAGGCTGCCGCGGGTTCACATGCACGGAAAACGACTTCCAGCACGCTCAACACGCACGTGAAGCAACGCCCGACCCCTAGACGCGCCTGGAGGCGCGTCCCCCATTGACTTTGCATGTAAACCGGACGCTCCTGCAGTTGAAAACGCGTTCGGTCTGGATGTACCAGAAGAAATATGACAATGAGAGGACTGAAGAGAGGAGACAGGAATACAGTATAAGGAGATGGGACATAGAGCAAAGAGGGAAGTAGCTAAGGCAAAGCAGAGGGCGTACAATGAGTTGTATGGGAGACTGGACACTAAAGAGGGCGAGAAGGACTTGTACCGATTGGCAAGACAGAGGGATCAGGCTGGAAAGGATGTGCAACAGGTTAGGCTTATTAAAGATGGGAATGGGAATGTTCTAACAAGTGAGGAGAGTGTGATGGGAAGATGGAAGGATTACTTTGAGGAGCTAATGAATGAAGAGAATGAAAGAGAAAGAAGAGTGGAGGTCATAGAAACTGTGGACCAGGAAGTGGGAAAGATTAGTGAGGGTGAAGTCCGGAAAGCTTTGAAAAGAATGAAGAAGGGGAAGGCAGTAGGACCTGATGACATACCAGTGGAGGTTTGGAAATGTCTTGGAGAGATGGCAGTGAGGTTTTTGACTCAAATATTTAATGGAATATTTGAGGGTGAGAAAATGCCTAAAGAATGGAGAAGAAGTGTGCTGGGGCCTCATGTATCAACCGTGCATGCGCACAAAAACATTGCGCACGTCACTTTCCACGCAAAACCCCGTATGTATCAAAACTGAAATGAACGTGAATATCTGCGCATCCACGTACATTTCCACGCCAGCTCCCCTGCTTGCGTACGCACGTTTCTGTGGTTCTTGTTCCTTTGGCGAC
>JBBPBX010054225.1:0-12159 GCA_038048925.1 Garcialebias charrua
TATATATGTATATATATATATATATATATATATATATATATATATATATATATATATATATATATATATATATATATATTAGGGATGTCCCGAGCCGATCACGTGATCGGAAACCGGGTCCCGATCACGTGATTTCAGACTCGACTCGACTCGGGCGTTACACACCGATCAGGGATCGGATATATATGTGTATATTTATTCTAAACACAAACGGGAATATTATATTAACTGTATGTTGAGTTACAGAGTCAAATTGTCTCGGAACAAAACATGCACAATAGTTTTGCAGCAGTGCCTACCGTAAAGCAGTGCCTGCCGTAAAGCGGTGACTGTCGTAAAAAAGAAGCGGAACGCGGCATTAACTTGAAGTGGAGGCAGCGATGTCTGTCGTGTGGAGATATTTTAAAGTGGATGACAAATGGAAAGTTCGTATTTCAAGAGGAGGTAAGGAAAAGGCTGCATTTAACACAACAAACCTGATTAGGCACATCAGAAACAAACACCCGACACAATGCACAGAGTTTAACCAGACAACCCAGCCCAGCTCACGCTGCAAGAGACTTTATAATTTATATTATAAATTATTTATTATTTATATTATATAGAGGGACAGTTCACCTCACATGATCCACGGAGCATGTGGCAGGGCATCAAATGCTTAACAGACTACAAGGGCAAAAGCAAACAATGCCCCAGGGACCCATCCCTGCCTGATGCCCTCAATAAGTTTTATGCACGTTTTGATGATCCAAACAGACCAACTAGCACCAGACTCACCTCATCACCAGACGAGGAGCACCTCAAAGTGACCGCAGCAGAAGTGAGAGGCAGTCTCAGAAGGATCAACCCTCATAAAGCTACGGGTCCAGACAACATCCCAGGGAAAGTTCTGAAGGAATGTGCGGACCAGCTCTGTGAGGTGCTGGCTGACATCTTCACCACCTCACTTGCACTGGAGTCAGTTCCCACCTGCCTGAAGACTGCCACCATCATCCCAGTCCCAAAAAGCTCCACAGTGACTGGTCTGAATGACTATAGACCGGTGGCCCTCACCCCGATAGTCGCTAAATGTTTTGAGAAACTGGTCATGTCCCACATCAAGACAGCCGTCAACATCAACGAGGACCCTCATCAATATGCATACCGTGAGAACCGATCAACAGAGGACGCCATCTCCTCCGTGGTCCACACTGCTCTCACCCACCTGGATCAGAAGGACTCATACGTGCGTCTGCTCTTTGTGGACTTCACATCTGCCTTCAACACCATGATCCCCCAAACTCTGATAGACAAACTATCCACACTTGGACTAAGCCCCTCTATTTGTAACTGGGTCTTAGACTTCTTAACAAACAGACCACAGTCCGTGAAGATCCACAACTTCTCCTCCTCCACCATCACCCTCAGCACTGGCTCTCCTCAGGGATGTGTGCTGAGCCCTCTTCTGTTTACTCTGCTCACATATGATTGTACAGCCACACATCCAGGCTGTCATATTGTTAAGTTTGCAGATGATACAGCTGTGGTGGGATGCATCACAGATAATGATGAATCCAGCTACAGACAGGAGGTGGAACATCTGGAGAGTTGGTGCAAAGAGAATAACCTTCACATGAATGTGAAGAAGACGAAGGAGATGATTGTGGACTTCAGAAGGAACAAACACACCCACACCCCACTGTATATAGGTGGATCTGCGGTGGAGGTGGTCTCCAGCTACAAATACCTGGGTGTACACATGAATGATAACCTCAGCTGGAGCAATAACACCACCAGCCTGATCAAGAAAGGTCATCAGAGACTCTACTTCCTCAGACGGCTGAGACGAGCCGGTCTGAGAAGCTCAGTCCTCACCTCGTTCTACAGGTGTGCAGTGGAGAGCGTCCTGTGCTCCAGCATCAACGTGTGGCATGGAGGCTGCACAGTTGCAGAGAGGAAAGCTCTACAAAGAGTGGTGAAGGCTGCACAGAAGTCTGTGGGAGTCAGTCTCCCCACCATCACAGACATTTACACCTCCAGATGCAGAAAAAGAGCCACCTGCATCATGAAAGACCTCACTCACCCAGCACACTCACTCTTTGCACCACTCCCCTCGGGACGGAGGTTGAGGAGCATCAAATGTAGAACCACTAGACTGAGGAACAGCTTCTACCCTGAGGCTGTCAGACTCATGAATAAATAAATAATAAGAATAAACACTGCAAAATGTCACATCATGCTGATACTGATCTGTTTCTTGTTGCTGCGTTCATCTGTGACTATCTGCGTTCATCTGTGACCATCTGCTCATGTTCGTGCTGCTGTTTATAATGATGTTTTTCTACTACATTAGGGCTTAGTGTATTACTAGCTGATGTCTCTCTTAGTTAATCCTAGATGTTATTATTGTTTTTCTCTTGCATTTGTTGTTGGATGTAACTGGGACCCTGTGTACATAATCTCGTTTTCAACACATGTACTACATGCGGTGCAAATGACAATAAATTCTCTCTGACTCTGATAAAGAAAAACATACACTTCCTTCTGTGAAGCCACAGGAGGAGAGTTAAGGAGTGCTGTTCAGAAAAGCATGTTACTAGCCTTATTTTATAAAACTGACACTTTAAGTTTCTTATTTGTTTACATGCCTGCTCAGGTTCTGGTTCTGCTCAGGTTCTGGTTCTGCTCAGGTTCTGGTTCTGCTCAGGTTCTGGTTCTGCTCAGGTTCTGGTTCTGCTCAGGTTCTGGTTCTGCTCAGGTTCTGGCCAGGTTCTGGTCAGGTTGTGGTCATGTTCTGGTATTTTAAGTTGAGCTGCTTATTTTAAATTAGACATTTATACTGTTGCACTAAACTTCAATGTGAAGAATTTTATTTTAAATCTTATTACTTGATTGTTCAATCTACCTCACAGAAGTACTCTGTTAAATGTTAAGGTAAATAAAATAAAAATGAAGGGACATCTGGATCTGTTTTTTTTTTCCCCTTCATTTTAAAAATGTATTTTAGAAGTATCGGATCGGGACTCGGTATCGGCCAATTCCTAAAATTAAAGGACTCGGACTCGGGGCCAGAAAAACCTGATCGGGACATCCCTAATATATATATACAGGGGCGCCGTATGGGGGGTAAAAGTTGGTACAATTCCAAGGGCCCTTGACTGACAGGGGCCCAGATTGGCCTTTTTTCTTTTTCTTTTTTTTCATGGTGTTTTGGGCCCCTGATAATAATACATTAATGGTAGTAGTTTTGTTTTTACTTCTTTTAACAGTAAAACTTAAATATTATCTCTCCCAGACCAAAAAGCAAACATCCTCATATTTAACAAACACCCCCTGTATCTGCATGAAATGGTATGTTCCTAGCTGCTTGTCAGCCCGCAGGTCCGCCTCAACTTAACTTGACTGATGGACAGCGATTACATCAAATCACATTGAAGCTTACGTTGTTTTGACCAATCACTAACAGGAAGGCGGGTCTAATAAGCAAGCAAGTTTGTATGCAGCTTCACAGTCAGATCATGCAGAAGTCACGTAGTTTGTCACACCGGGACAGGTACGTGGGTCAATTAGTGTTAAAACTACAGATTTTAAATCTCGTTGTTAGGTCAAGTAAAATCAGAGGTATGATAAATAATCCACACCACGTCTTTTATCTGAATAAAGTCAAATATCAAACGCGTTACAGCGAGAAGCTGCACACTCTCGCACACATACACACACACACATGCACATACACACCGCTGAACACATAAACAATCCCCGTCCTTTCTGAAGGAGGAAGTTATTTGTCAAGCACCAAATCTGCAGGAAAAATAAGAAAAAGATGCAGAAGTTGAATGGAGGTCAGTGCACGAGTCACGTGATGAAGAGGAAGAGCAGAACCAGACCAGGTGTGCAGAGGAGCAGGTCCAGAAACAAGCATCAGTTTCTGAGCTCTGCAGATGTTGACCCAGGGACCAAGGAGGAAAATACACTTTTTACAAACTTTCAGTAAAATAAACATTTTGTCACAAAAAAAAAAATACAGTAATGTGGAGATTTTAAACAAAACCCCTACAAGCATTAAAATAAAAATAATCTAAATTAGATACTGTATATTTATTTGAGGCTGACAGTTTAAGAAGGTTGATTTTCCCTCTGAGGAACTTGAATAAATAAAGTTAAAGGGTTAAAACATCTAATTCAAATAAAATAATAAAGTCTGTAGTTAAATAAAACTGTTTTTTGAGCTGCATGCATTAGCTGCAAGATAAAGAATAAAGATCAATTATTTGTGAAATGATTCTTTATTACCTGTAGATTACTGCATTATTATAAATGTATGTTATCTACAGAACTGCGTGTGTGCACTTCTGATGTTGCTCATAGTGGTCCTCACCTCAGTGTGCTCAGAGAGCTTGTGTGTATGCCCAGACACGTGAAAAATTAGAGGGAACATTGGTATGTTACCACTGATTTGAGAGCAGATATATGAACTAACAATAATTTGAAGCGTGTTTGCGTTCAGAACACATGCGCACGCCACGCTTGCTCGTCGTGTCTCTGCCGGCGGCGGGGCTCCTCTTTTTTTTTTGCTCCCGCAGCTCCCTCCCTCTCTTCTCTGTCTGTTGTCTGTCATCGCGGCTCTGAGCTCGCAACCCAAGTTTTATGAACCACACGTCACCATCCAACCACAGACAGGTCTTTTTCATAAAAATTACTGAACCAAGAGGCGGAAGTGACAAAATCTTAGATTTATTAACTCAACAAAAGATAATAAGATACACATATTTTTATTTTGTAGACCTTCTTCTTTCGGCTTTTCCCTTTTCAGGGGTCGCCACAGCGAGTCATCCTCCTCCACCTCACTCTGTCCTCTGCATCCTCTGTCCTCACTCCAACTACCTTCATGTCCTCTCTAACTGCATCCATATATCTCCTCTTTGGCCTTCCTCTGTGTCTTTTTCCTGGCAGCTGCATTTCTAACATCCTTCTACCAATATACCCACTGTCCCTCCTCTGGACATGTCCAAACCATCTCAGTCTGGCCTCCCTAACTTTATCTCCCAGTTGTTCAACATTTTGTAGATCAGATTAGAATATTTAGTTAAGCATACAAATATGCTTACTGTCATTTGTTTTGAATTTGTGCAATAAAAATAGAGATTAATATATGGCTTTTAGTGCATTTTTATGTGTAGTTTTTAATCTTGCTTTAAATAGTGAATTGCATACTCTATGCAGACGGTTGCATGTACAATTCACTAACAGTAAATATTGTGCTAGTACCAGTATTGGACCAAAGGAAGCAAGCCTTTAATGTTATTTATGTAAAACTTTTGCTAGATCAGTTAGATTCTAGAGATGTGGCAAAAGCAGCTGTGCAGGGGGGCCCAATTGGATTTTTTGTCATGGGGCCCAATATTCCTGGCGGCCCCCCTGGATTCAGACCCCGATAGTCGATACACGGACGGAGGGTTTTGTCTTTCTTTGAGACGAAGAAAAATCCTGCCCCAAGTGGAGATGTAGATGGACGGATAATACCAGATTTAAGAGACTCCTCAATATATTCTGTCATGGTTGCCTTTTCAGGCCCTGAGATGTTATACAACCTACTAGCAGGTAGTGGAGCACCAGCAAGTAAATCAATTGCGCAGTCGTAGAGTCTGTGACGAGGTAAGGATAATGCTAGTTGTTTGCTAAAAACCGGTGCCAGAGAGTGGTAAGTGGCAGGCACGTTGGTTAGATCGATCTTTTCTTTCACCAATGGAGGAGGTGAACTGGGAGAGACTGCAGAATGGAGACATTTCAAAGAACACTCCTCCCCCCATCTTTCAATTCTGTTCTCTGTCCAGTTAATACATGGGTTGTGTGTCTTTAACCAGGGGTATCCCAGTACGAGTTGAGACGTGGGCGAATCAAAAACAAAAAACTCACCATACTCCCTGTGATTTCCTGAGACAACAAATTTGATCTTTATTGTTTTTAAAGAGATGGACGAAATGTGTTGTCCCGTGATGGCGGTGACAGGAATGGATGGGTCCAAACTGGTTGTGGGAATCTGCAGTTTGTCTACTAGATCTCTGCTGATCAGGCTCTGTTCTGCACCAGAGTCGAGAAATGCCTGCATGGGATGATTAACAGAGTTCAAACAGAGAATCACAGGCAAGGTTAAATTTTTAGGAGAAAAAGAAGTCGTACCCACCAGTATCCCCTTACCTACTGGCGGGCGTTGGCTTTTAGCAGTAATCTGCACGTTTTTACTGTGTGACCTTGTTTTCCACAATACATGCATGCATTGGCCTCAAGACGTCGCTGTCGCTCCTCAGGGGTGATTCGGGTCTTTCCGATTTGCATCGGCTCCGTTTCGGAGAAAGACTCGGAAGCTGTGGGGGCGGAACTTCCGGAAGCGAGAGACTCACGGGAGTTGAAGTCGTCCTCGAGTTGGCTCTCTCGAACACGGTTGTCAACACGGATGGCCAAGGCGATGACGTCGTCTAGGTCGGAAGGAATTTCCCCAGTAATCAGCTTATCTTTTATTTGGCGGTTTAGAGCTTTGATGAATGCGCTACGGAGCGCTTTTCCTTCCCATCCGGACTCCTCAGCGAGGATGCGGAAGTGAATTGCGAACTTCGCCACCGTTTCACTTCCTTGGCGTAAGGAAAACAGTTTTTGGGCCGCTTCCTCCTGTTGGAGAGGGTGGTCAAACACCTGGAGAAAGTTCTTCAAAAACATGGAGTAAGACAAGCGGTCAACAGAACGTCGGCGGAGGAAGGCTTGTGCCCATTGGAGCGCCTCACCCTTCAGTGCACTTATGATGTAAGTGATGCGAGCAAAATCAGAGTCGTAGGTGATTGGAGCTCGTTTGAAAGCCAACTCGCATTGGAGAATGAAGCCGCCACATTTACGTGTGTTACCTTCAAAAAACTCTGAAGGACGAACGTCTGGCTCCTTGCCAGGATTTGGTTTTGTTTGGGTTGACAACTCCTTCTGTAGAGAAGACACCATGCTCCCCAGCTGCAGTAGGTTCTTTTGGGTAGTTTGCTGCTGAGTGACAATCTGCTGTAACGTAGACCCTAACTGGCCACTTACTTCCTCAGTCGTGCCTGGGGGGTCCATAGGCTGGGACATACTATCAGGTTTGGTTTTAACGTCGACCCCAAATAGCAGACCAAGGAAGTAAGGACACAAGGCAGGGCAAAAGTTAAGTGAAGTTTATTTACAGTGCAGATAAAAAGTACTCGAGCAGCTGTAAAGGAAGGGGAGAGAGTTGGTGAGTATATATATCCGTGGGTTGTATGATGGTTTTGAATCTTGAGTTGAAGAATTGAAATCCTTACTTTGTTTTGCAGGAGGTGTTCTGGAGGAGAGTTGAAGGTGGGATTCCTGGGGTTGCAGCAGGTGGAGTGAGAGGATCCAGTTGGAGAGAGGAGCAGGCTGAGACCAGACGGTGCAGATGAGGACATCTAATGATCCACAGAGGTTGAGACCCGTGGATGAGGAAGGTCTTGGAGAAGACCAGAGTCAGGCCGTGGAAGGTCCGAATGGAAGAAGATGTCCCAGCGCTGAGGAGGTGTCTGGCAGCTGCTTAAATAGGTGAGTCAGCAGTCCTCCTCAGAATGGCAGCAGGTGTGGTGAGTTGAGTGATTGGCTGTGGAAGGAAGAGTGACAAACAGACAGAAAAAAACCAAGAATCCCACAGTGCAAAGCTTTTCCTCGGCAACCCCTCGCGGAGGGCTTCCGCCTGTTTGAGTCTTTGTTCCAGCCTGGCCTGGACGCGTTCCAGGGCTCCCCCGAAAAGTCCCATCGACTCGATCGGGTGCTGGAGGAAGGTGGACCTCTGGTTTTCCGGGAGGTCCGACAATGTTAGCCAAAGATGGCGCTGTGCGACAACTATTTCTGCCATTGCTCTGCCTTGCGAAATGGCTATTGTCCCCATCATGCGGAGCACAAAGTCAGAGGCACGGTGGGCGTCCTCCATGGCCTCCGTTGCGGCCTGCTCGTTTTTTGTTACCTGGATATCCTGCAGTTTTTCTGCCAGGTTCGCCTGCACCATGGTTGATGCATTTATTGTGCTGTGTGCAAGGCCCTGAGCCTTGTAGCACTTCTCAAGTTGTTTCTCCGAAGCGTGGCAGGCCCTGCTGGGTAGCGCTGGTTTCATCCCCGTGGCTGCGGAGGCCAGGTGAGCCGCCAGAGTCTCCTCTATCAGGGGTGCGCTGGCGAGGCCCGCTGTCTCCATTCCCGCGACATCAAGGAGTCGGGATAGTGGCAACGTGATGGGAGCTCTGGGTTCGGCCCAGGAGTGTATGAGCTCCATGAGGAAGTCTGGAAAAATGGGCATTATTTGCGACGTTGTCGGTTGCTTCGCATAGAAATAATTTCCCGCCAGCCTCGTAGCCTGTTGGTGAGGCGTGGGGTCTGGCCACGTGACCTACAGGGCATCCGCAGCCCTATGGCACAGGTCGAACAGAGCAAGGACCGACAAGTCCGTTCCGGTAGGATTTGCGCCAGGTTCTGGGAGGAATCCACACTTTCCCCTCTGCAACCGTATTCGGCATCCTGGTCAGACACTTCGGGCGTCGAGTCCTCGATGGCGACTGAAGAGTCCGACACATTGTCCTCCCCGACTCAACCGTTGCATTCCAGGTCCACATTCTCGAGCTCCTGTTTGGGAGCGAGCAGCTTTGTGCGACGTGCGACCTTCAGCGCCTCGGCCTTAGCCATGGATTTAGCCAACGTATCCGCGCAGCGTTTCCTCACTACCGCCGACATTCGACGCAGTGGGAGCAGGAGTCGGGGAATTCCAGCACCTTTCTCGCGTGCAGAATCCCTAGGCAGACAGGACAGGCCTTGTGGGTGTCCGTCGCTGAGAGGTAGTAGCCGTATCCGCTGGGGCAGGGGCGCGAGTGAGGGCTCGTCGTCCTGTTCGTTTTCTTCTTCTTTGTCCTCCGTTTTCCCTTCTCGGGAGCCATGTCCGGAGACGAGAAGCGTCAAAGTTGTTCCTAGTTTCCTTTTGTTCGAAGTCATCCTCTCCATCGTCTTGCTTTCGCTGGTTAGCCTGCTAATGGTTAGCAGGAGGTTGTGACGCAGTTAGCGTTGTCGAGCGAAGCAGCTGCGAAAAGAGAAGAAAACTTTGAGGTAAGTAGAAAAATGTTGGACTAGCTTTCGCCAGCCCAGCAGTACACAGGGAAATTTCTCTGTACGCTCAGTGTAGGGAGCAAGCTCACCTCAATCGAGCGATGCGACAACAGAGAAGTCCTACGAAGTTCAGGTGTTAAGCGAGGTGAAGGGCAAAAGAGAGGAAGATGGATGGGCGTCAGCGGCTTAAATACCCAGAGGGCGGGGCCTCTGGAGCAACGCTGACGCCCTAGCCGTAAAGGCGTGATTTTATTCCTTCAGGTAATCATGCGGGGGCGCAATTCCCATAGCATATGTTGCACCGAGAGACCATGACTGAAAGGGAACAAACTACGCTGAAAGTCAAAGATTGATTTACTGATCTGGTTGTACTCCAACGCTAAAGTATGGTCTTGGTTTTTAAAACATGACCAGATGAACAAGAACCAGCATGCAAGTGACTGAAATGAGCTTCCTTAACAGGGTGACAGCCTTAGAGGTAAGACAGGATGTGTCATCGTATGGGGGAGCTTGGAGGATAGCTGCTGGCTGGATCAAAAGGAGTTGGGCGCATGTGCTTAAGATGTCTTCTTGTCTCCCACCTTTGGAGATTTTTAGACATGTCCTACAGCAAGGAATCCCCAGGTCTAAACTAGAACTCACTGGAGAAATGCTGTATTCTCGTTGGCTTGGGAACATCTTGAGATTCCCAAGAATGCGCTGGAGGGAGTCACAGAGGGATGTATTGGTTTATCTCCTGGATTTGTTGCCACAGCAACTCAATCATGGATACACAACAAGAAAGATAGATAGATAAATTGATATTGGGTGGGAGTATACACCGTTGATTGTTTTGGGTCTCTATGCATTGACCTTCCAGTGAACTAGTTACAGAGGTCCAGACTTACTCTCACTCACCGTCTGTTGGGACTGAAACCAACACCTCATGCCACCCTGACAAGGAAAAAGCCAATTCAAATAAAAACAAGTGAATGGATTTGACACTCACTTTCAGTGTGAATACGTGTGATGATTTAGACATTCTATAGGAAAACAGCTAAAAGTTATGTGAGTCGTTTTAAATATGGGAAGAGTGACTGGAGATCTGGGAGACTTTTCTATAAGAGTTTTACCTCATAAATATGATATTGCTGTAAACGTACTTTTACGCAAAACTTAATGCAATGTATTGCATCATTTTGCATTATTAGGTCATTTACTTCAAACATTTTGTAGCATGGATAATGAGACTTTGGCAATTGATTCATCTGCAAGAGTCCCCTGGCCAATCAGCCAAAGCCTATTAGTTCTTCCGTATCTTGTTTGTACTTTAAAGGTAATCTTATTTCCTCTGTGCCAGAGATCCGCTGTCAGTGCTCACACTGTCACACAGCCTGCCACCTGCCTGCCTGCTTTCCTGGAAGTCTGTCAAACTCCGCCTGTAATCCCTCAGAGCTTCTCTGCCTCAGCAGTTCAAATCCAGAGATGGGTTTGAGTCTCATACCTGTCTTGTGCAAGGCTATGAATAAATCATTGTTATCACCACCTAATTGTCCATTCGAAGTGTCCTCAGTTTTTGAGTCCAACAACACTGAACCATTGTTATACCTACTGATTTCTTCTGCTATCCAACCCTTGAAATGTCCTTAAACCACATGCCACATTTCAGTGTCTGCAGGAAACATTGTTGAAAGTAAGGAATTTAGTTTTTTGTTAATGGAATTATGATTTTACTTTGATTCTGCAATTAAAAGTTAGAGAGTTGGGTTTTCTATACTGCAAAAATTGCCAGAGAAACTAGATCTGCTTCATGCTTTAGAAAACAGACCAGATACTGAAAGACGTTGGAAGGTAACAGGTCTTTGCAGTTTAGGTCAGCACAAAAAATAATTTTGAGCTGTATTAATAGGTGCAGTGTCCCATTTATTAAACTTGAGTGGACATGAACGTACTGCAACTATCCCACTACAGTACTGTACTGAGTTTGGTTTAGTTTTGGCATCAACATCCAGATTTGAGCAAAGGTTCAAATGTATCTATCCATTCATCCATCATCTTTTACCTGCTTCTTTCTTTCTGGGTCACAGGGTTCACTGGTGCCCATGTGTCCAACTGTCACTGTGCAAGAAGAGATTATTTGTCCATCACAATCCACATACAGCAAACAAGATGATATGGGCAATTTAGAGCTTAACATGCATGTTTTTTGGTCAGTGGGAGGAAAACGGAATACCCAGAAAAAAAACCACACATGTATGAAAAGAACATAGAAACGTCTCCCAGAAAGGTCCCTGGCTGGGATTGAATCAGACAACCAGTGGTAGGCACAGCTAACGAAAAGGATACCTTCGCTCACTGCTAACACGATAACTAAATAAAAATATATAAAAAATTTATTTGCTAACACTAAACTGCTAAACAGATAAAGCACTAATTGTATCTTCTGTAACTGACACTGTAAAACAGATTGTAATGTGACAATGTTGAACCCAACTTAAAACGGTTCATAAATCAAAGTGTCCTGACAAGTGTCAGAGGTGAGTTTTCAGAAATGGATCCTGTCCATCAGAACCAAAGAGGCGGAGCAGAAGTCTGCTGTGCTGAAACAGAGCGATGCATTCATCGAGTGTCAGACGTTTCTCTCTTTCTATAAGGAATTTGCTCAATTTGGTGATCCTATTTGTGATTAACTACTTTTATAAACTAACTACAAAGTTGCTGTGGGTCATCACCAATATTCTCTCAGTAATAAATCTGTTTGTATTGAACTAAAGATCTGTGAAATGTGTGAGAGCGTCCCGTCCCAAAGACTGTTTAATAATAATAATAATAATGAATTCAATTTATAACACACTTTTCATTAGTGAAAATCTCAAAGTGCTACACACATTGAATGCTACACACATTCATACACCGGTAGCGGCAGACTACCATGCAAGGTGCTTTCCAGTCCTACCGGGAGCAACTCGGGGTTAAGTGTCTTGCCCAAGGACACAACGACACATGGTGTGGGGAACCGGGATTCGAACCGCCAACCTTCCGATCGGGGGACGACTGCCATTACCACTACGCCACGGCCGCCCC
>JBBPBX010054225.1:12227-23550 GCA_038048925.1 Garcialebias charrua
AGCTCTGTGTAAATCACCATTCTCCTGTTTGCTTTAAGTACAGAGAAATGTATTAAATAGCGGACATGAATTTGTTAGATTTAAATTTAGCGGAAGATAATTCTGGTTTTCATTTTTTTTTTAAGTGATCAAAAACGTTAATCCGCTAATTGTTCCACTATTAGTGGATTAGCAGAACCGTGCGCACCGCTGACGACAACCTTCTCATCTCTACCAATTGCGCCACCATTGCCATCCAGATATAAAGCAGTCATCATTTCACTGTTTTTATCACCTACTTGAACTTTTAACCATGTTTCACTCTTTTATACTAAAGTGGCATTGTATATTTCATTTAATGTAGGGTATTTGTTGACAGCTATTGGTCAAAAAGCATACTGGGAGCTGATTTTAAAGGCAACTGGAAACTTAAACAATCAAATCAGATCTTGTAACTTCAATTTAACGTTTTGGGATTGCTATGTCTTGGAATCCTAAGTATCTAAATATGCAGATTTGTATCCAAAAAATAGAAAACAGGACAATTATTGCTTGAAAACACTTTAAAATAGTTTTGTTTTTGTGCCTTAGAAGTAAAAAAAAAAAAAGTGCATCCACAAATAACCAGTTATCGCCTTACAGTTTGCTAAAGTCCCCCTTTCTCCACAAGTCTTTTCCAACCAAGCAAAAACAGAACAGAGATGAGTTTGGAACCATTCTCTTAAGTATGCAAATTCATTTTAGGACAGCCACATGAATTTGGTGGCTTTCAGAAGAATGTGCGATGCCAGAACAATATGCAATGAGTCCTCATCCAGTAACAGCTGGCATCATGCAACATAGGATTGTGATGGCAGTCTGAGCTTGTGATTGGAGGAGAAGGACTGCTTGTCTTTCTCCTGCCAGATTGTGGAAGATATTCCCTGCTTGGGTACCAGAGCAACAACAGACAAAAGGAGAAAAATGGAGCAAGTGAATATGTAAATGTCATATCCTGTCCTGCTGTTACAGTAAGGATTGTAAAGACACACCTGAGCTGGGACAGTTCTGCCTGGATCTGCTGTACTGTTTTCTATAAATCTACATTCAGCATATTAAATAAAGGAACACTGACAAACAGCATTTTCTTATTTCTAGTGTGAATGCCCCCTAGAAGGAATTTTGAAATTTGATTTAGTTGATATACAGTTTCAACAATCTGCTATGAGTGATTATTTAAAATAAGTGCACATAAAAGCTTTAAAATTTGCATTATAGAGACCAAAAAGCTGTCAAAATAAATTAAGTTACTACAGTTTTATCCATCCATCCATTTTCGTCCGCTTATCCGGGGTCGGGTCGCGGGGGTAGCAGCCTAAGTAGGGAGGCCCAGACTTCCCTCTCCCCAGCCACTTGGAGCAGCTCCTCTGGGGGAATCCCAAGGCGTTCCCAGGCCAGCCGAGAAACATAGTCCCTCCAGCGTGTCCTGGGTCTTCCTCTGGGTCTCCTCCCGGTGGGACATGCCCGGAACACCTCACCAGGGAGGCGTCCAGGAGGCATCCTAACCAGATGCCCGAGCCACCTCAACTGGCTCCTCTCGATGTGGAGAAGCAGCGGCTCTACTCCGAGTCCCTCCCGGATGACTGAGCTTCTCACCCTATCTCTAAGGGAGAGTCCAGACACCCTGCGGAGAAAACTCATTTCAGCCGCTTGTATCCGAGATCTTGTTCTTTCGGTCATAACCCAAAGCTCATGACCATAGATGAGGGTGGGAACGTAGATCGATCGGTAAATTGAGAGCTTTGCCTTTTGACTCAGCTCTCTCTTCACCACGACAGACCGGTACAGCGCCCGCTTCACTGCGGACGCTGCACCTATCCGCCTATCGATCTCACGCTCCAGTTTTCCCTCATTCGTGAACAAGACCCCGAGATACTTAAACTCCTCCACTTGGGGCAGGACCTCATCCCCGACCCGGAGAGGGCATGCTACCCTTTTCCGGCTCAAGACCATGGCCTCGGATTTGGAGGAACTGATCCTCATCCCGGCCGCATCACACTCGGCTGCAAACCGCTCCAGCGAAAGCTGTAGATCACGATCTGATGAAGCCAATAGGACCACATCATCTGCAAAAAACAGAGAAGCGATTCTAAGGCCACCAAAACGGATCCTCTCAACACCTTGGCTGCGCCTAGAAATTCTGTCCATAAAAGTTATGAACAGAATCGGTGACAAAGGGCAACCTTGGCGGAGTCCAACTCTCACTGGAAACGAGCCTGACTTACTGCCGGCAATGCGGACCAAGCTCTGACACCGGTCGTACAGGGACCTAACAGCCCATATCAAGCTCTGACACCGGTCGTACAGGGACCTAACAGCCCATATCAATGGGCCTGGTACCCCATACTCCCGGAGTACCCCCCACAGAACCCCCCAAGGGACGCGGTCGAATGCCTTTTCCAAGTCCACAAAGCACATGTAAACTGGTTGGGCAAACTCCCACGCGCCCTCCAGGACCCTGCTGAGGGTGTAGAGCTGGTCCAGTGTTCCACGACCAGCACGAAAACCACACTGCTCCTCCTGAATCCGAGGTTCGACTATCCGACGGACCCTCCTCTCCAGAACCCCTGAATAGACCTTACCAGGGAGGCTTAAGAGTGTGATCCCCCTATAGTTGGAACACACCCTACGGTCCCCCTTTTTGAATAGGGGAACCACCACCCCAGTCTGCCAATCCAAGGGAACTGCCCCCGATGTCCACGCGATATTGCAGAGTCGCGTAAGCCAACACAACCCCACAACATCTACAGTTTTGTTTTCTTACTAAATGAAAAATACAAGCAGTTACATAAGGTACAATTGTTCATTCTTTTTTTTTTCTATTTGTAAATTTAAAACTATTGTTTTACACAATTACTGTATATTTTACCTTACTGAATTTATGTTTCATCAAGTATTTCGACTTGTTGTGTTTCTTTCAATGTATTTGAATTGTCTTTTTCATGCGTAAATGTTCATAGTGTTAAACTAAATGATTATGTTTAACTAGTGAAACTTGATTTTTCTTTCAGAGAAAATCACAGCAGTGTGCTTTTCCACAAAAATCAACAGAATAGGCACAATGTCACAAACTTCCTTTAATGACTTCTCTTTAAATTAAAACATAAAATAAAAAAGTCACTAAATGTTAAATACTGAAACACTGCATCTACAAAAATTGAGATTTCGTTGTTTTTTTTTTTTTTGTTTGTTTGTTTTGTCAGATCCTCCATGCAAGGACCTCAGCACCTGAGTAGAAATAATTTTAAAAAATCTAGTTTTTGATGCTTTAAACTGTTAATACGGTGTTCTAAAATAACAATCATAATATTCTTTCTAAGTAACATGTAAAGAGATAATATAAATTGCTGTTGAAGGATTTTCTTGTTGAACCTCCAGGCATTTTCTCTTTTATTTTTTTATTTGTTTTATTTTATAAAATTTGTTCATTTTCAAAATACAATACAAAACAATCCCATAAATGATAACATACAAAATGTAAAAAAATGAAAGGTACCAGAAGGAAGAAAAAAAAATCTTATTATATCTGCCCCTTTTTTCAAACAATCAGTTCAAACAATAATAATCTTCCAGTAACAGAACAAAATGAATAACTCTTTCTAATTTTCTAACTCTAATACAATACACATTACGCTACTTCATTTTTTTTTAACAATTCAGTTTTGATCATTTTCTTAAATGTACACATTGACTTGGCATTGTTTAACTTAATTCTCCAAACCATTCCATAATCCAATTCCCTGGATTGAGGTAGACCGTCCCTTTAATTTTTTTAATTATTATTTTGAAGGAAAACTGAGCAAGCAAAGAGCACATAACATTCATACAGTCAACCTTTATTTACACAGTATAATCCCATTGAGCCTCAGGGACTCTTTTACAAGAGAAACTTCAATCAATCAATCAATCTTTATTTATAGAGCCTTTATAGAGAGGAAGAGTTGTAGAGAACTTGATTTTATCAAAGAATGATGACAACAGTAGAACAACAAAGACAATAACAGTGTATACATTGAGATTTTTTGTAACAAGTGAAAATAAAATGGTATTATTTAAAAGAAAATGTACCCCCCGGTTGTAAGGTGTAACATACCGTATTTTCCAGAGTATAAGTTGCATCAGTCAGAAAAATCATCATGGAGAGGAAAAAAAACCACATCTGCATATAAGTCATGTTTATAATGCTTCACCGCTGACCTCGGGGAAATGTGGGCTGGTATTGTGCCAAAAGTCAATTTGCAGTCGCAGGAGTGCACACAGGGCTCGCTGTTGCAGTTCTTCAAACTTTAACAAGATTAACACTTTGAAAAAAATTGTTTTTGTTTTCGACATTATAGCAAAGGTGTGTCTCAGGGGTAGCGGTACAGGAAAAACATGACAACGTGTAGTCGTCAAGAGTGCCCTCTCACGCCTCTAGCGGCTGCAAGTGGTAATGTTTACTCTGGTTCATGTCAATGTGAATGAACATTTAAAGCATCAGTCAAAAATTGTATTGACTATGGAAAAAAACTTATATAAGTCGCTTTGGCGTATAATTCACAGAAGTGGCAAATCTATGAAAAAACTGTGACTTATACACCGGAAAATACAGTAGCACAACATGAAAGGAATAAGCCGACACATTCTAACAAACTCAACACAGAACAACAGAAAAAGCCATAACCCTTATAGAAAACTTCAACAACTTTGAAACAGGGAGAAACAAACAAAACAAAACAAAAAAATACTCAGTTTAGTCAGTTTGGACTAACCTGCTAAACCTGCTAACACACCCACTTTGTTCATGTGAGTCGTGGAAGACGTCAAGACTGTTGTTCATAACAGCCACAGTGTGAGGGTGAAAGTGTCGGTTCCCAGTACTCCTCCGAGGAAAGTCTTCTCCAAGGAAAGAGGAGATCCAAACTGACAAGAGAGGCGACTCTGAAAGCAAAGGGTAAGACCATTACTCTTTTTCTCTTCTCTTAATGGCTTTCTTTTGCTTCCTTTCCAAGTCGCTTTCATGGCTGAGGAGGGTTATGGAATTTCATTACTCATGATTGAAAACCAATGAAGTTTTGAAAGCAGAAAAGGTGCATTCAAAATGCCAGGATACCCTCCAGATGCCAGCAATCTAATTTACTGTCAGTGTTAATAAATGAAAAAGCCACCGGATGGCACAGATAAGTTGTTATTTCACCATCAAGGTTATCACGTATTATCTGATAATGTCTGTGGGAAGCAATTGTATCTGACAGTTAAAACAGAAGGCCTCAACTTCTGGCAGGAGAGATGATCGTCAGTGTGGAAGTATTGTTAATGTGTCACATCAATGTGACTTCACCCCATGAAGGGCTCATAAAGGGACTGAAGATTAGAGTGTGGTTCTAATAAGTCACTTGTGTGAAAGATTTTCTTTTCTGTAATGAACCACATTACATTATTTTAATATCGCAAGTTGTCTGTTGGAAACATAGGGAATTATGTATTATTTTCAAAATCAAGAGTGCTGAGTCCATGTTTAGAAACTTAGATGAATCACTCATGGTGAAAACAGACCATGTCATCATTGACATGCCGTTTTAAAGAGTGCATGTAAGAATGTAACCAGGGTAGGTGCAAACATACTTAAAACAAAAATATGGAGATGACAAACACCTGCTGTGTGTGCCATCATTAAAGCTGAACGACGCACTTACAAGTCATAAGCAACAAAACAGCATTATGTTTTTTTGGTTAGTAGGGAAGGTAACTCTTTATGCACCTCAATATTCCAATTACAAGACACACATTCTATGGCCAACCTGACAAGAAATGTCTTAAACCCAAAAGAAACTAAATATTTTTGCTCTACACAAACAGTTTTCATTCAAACATGAGACTATGAGAACTAAAGGATAAAAATATGTCAAATTGCTGAGTAAAGTGTCTCTGACTGACTCTCTTTCAATGGACGTCCATGCATCACATTTTAAAGCTATCTTACCCGTTTTTTTGTTGTTTTTATACAACTTTTTATCTTGTTGTAGAGTGTAGGAATGGCTGGGTAGTACATATTTGGCATAGGATGGTCATAATCTACTGTGGCTCCAAAGGGAGCAAAATACGGTAGTTTCTCATTTTGGGTATCTCAGTACCGTTGTATGGAGTGGAGACCATGACATTTACAAAAAGATGGGGGAAAGAACAGGAAGTGGCAGAAATGAAGATGCTGAGGTTTTCCTTAGGAGTGACAAGAATGGCTAAGATTAGGAATGAGATCATCAGAGGTACAGCACAGGTTGAACAACTGGGAGGTCATGTTAGAGAGGCCAGACTGAGGTGGTTTGGACATGTCTAGAGGAGGGACAGTGGGTATATTGGTAGAAGTAGGATAGAAATGCAGCTACTACGACAATGACATTAAGGAAAGCCAAATATATGATATATGGATGCAGTTAGAGAGGCCATGAAGGTAGCTTGAGTGAGGACAGAGTGAGATGGAGGAGGACAACTCACTGTGGTGACCCCTGAAGAGAGAAAAGCTGAAAGAAGAAGAAGATCAGGTAGTATCTCACTAGGTTGTTACTATTGAGACTGGCTGGCAATTCAACATTTGGAAAAAAGAAGCAAAAAGAGGAACATTTTCAGTTGCACTGAATCTAAATATTTGACCAGCAAATTACATCAGTACATTTGCATTGCCATTAATTAAAAACCAATGACAATTTTGTGTGGACAGGCTAAAAACTGTACATATTCTAGGCCATGCACATTATGTGTTGCCCATCTACACCCACATCATACACCTTCTTGGCTCACTGTGTTTCTGCCTTGGCAACCACCATTTATCTACTGGATTAAAACCAGAGCAATCTGGGCCAGTTGTTGGGTTTTCTGTGGTTTTGTTCTCCTTCGCTCCCCTGTGTTTCTCTTCCTTGTGTCAGCTCCCGTCTCACCTGTCTACAATCGTAACCACCCCCAGGTGTTTGTCATTCTGTCTCATTAGTGTCTGTAAAAAGTCAACGTCTCTTTGTTCCTCCTTTGTCCGTGCATTGTCCTGTCCTGTGAAGGTTGCATGAGCTGGCTCCTCTTGTGATCGTCTCACTAAAAAGTAAGTGCTGATGCCCGGTCAGCGTTTTGTTTTGGAAAGTGAACTTTAAGTTACTTGTTTTTACCTGAGAGTCTCGATTGTCTGCCTACATGTGAGTTTTACTACATTACAAGCAAAATCATGATACCAGAGTTTATTTATTTATTTTTCAAAACTCCCACAAACATTTTAAGAAATGGCATTCAGCACTTCCAGCAGTTGCTTTAAATATTTATATTAAACTACAGGAATTTACTGCCTTATTCTTTTTCTCTGGGAAGAAATCCTATGCACACAAACTACATTTCATATGGTTCTTGCAAGTGGTATTTTTATAACACTCATAGAAGCTGGAGTACTTCTCAAGTTTTTCATGCAGAAGGTACACACTCTGGCTGCTGAGCTTCCTCACTTGAAAATCATTTTACATTGATCATGCTGTTTTACATTAAATATTTCTAAACCATTTGATAGGATATTAACCTTAAAGGTTTAATGAATATTAAAAGGGATTAAGTTTGTCTATGACCACAGTGAGATAAATCTACAAAAACACTTAACACTGCTCAAATTTGGTATTGGAAGTTCTAAAAACAAAACTGTGTATAAAACCTTAAATATATATATGTATATATTTTTCATAAAAATAACCCTTGCCTATCTCCTCCACAGATTTTAAACAGCCATCCTGACGTGTGATTCTTCAATTTACTCCTGAAAAACTCGAGTGTCATGGGGAAAGGTGCAACTGAGGAATGGGATGAAATGCCCAAACCTACGACGACGACTCAGCCACAAAGTTATGAAGACACAAGTGCGAAAACCAAGAAGAAACGTGGCTGCCCCAAGTGCTGCTTGAAGACCCGAGACTGCCTGATGAGTCCTGAATGTGGCAGGGCCCTTCAAATTGGCACTTGTGTTGCCTTCTGTGGGTCATGTATTCGCATGTGGGTGTGATGCGTAAGTATCAGAAACAATTACTTTTTCTGATGCTGATGGTTCATAAAACAGGAATAAAATTACTAAAATATTTTGCGCTGGAGATGACACTTTTTGTAATTTGTTCCAAAATTCCAATAAAGGGATTTGTATTGTCAACCAAAACATCCCTACAAAAACAAATGTTAGGAATGGCACAGCTGATAAAATGTGTTCTGTTTTATTGTTGTTTTTTTCCCCTCTTATAATTGCAGCATAAAGCCTGAAGCATCAGGACCTGTCCTGGGTGGCACAAAATGCACTCAAGTCTCCTGAACACCTGAGTCATGCCGGATTTCTCCTGAATCAAAAATGAAGAAAAAATATTTAACACTTTACTTCCAGAAGCTTTTTTTTTTTCTAGTTAAAGAAAGGTAGCAGTATTTCACAAAAGCTTGTAAATTTGAAGTCTTGGATGATTTTATTTAACTTTAAAGCTCAATGTTGTGATTTTTAGTCAATGTTTGTTCTTAACTTAAGTGTGAAATGTTTTTAACTTTGTAAATTAAACTGTGTAAATTATTGTAAATTAAACTTTGTAAATTATTGTAACTTTATAACAGTCAAAGGCCATTTTTTTCTTGTTAAACAATGTACAGAAGCAGATAATGGATGGAAGTCATTTACACTTGTCTTGAAAGAGTGAAATCTCTACAAAAATTGTATTTCCTATGCATTATAAAGTTCAAACTGTACAAAACTTTTCAAAAACAAATTTGATTTGACAATGATAAAATGTATCAAATTAACAGGGGTACAAGTTACCATATTTTGTGTTTCTAGCTCAAGGTATTATGGATGTTCAGAAACCACACTTTTAAGAGGAAATTTTTGCCATAGCAACTCTGTAATTTCCCCTTAAAGTAATAGTGCACATTCTGCAACTGAGCAAGTTGACTGGACTTGTGGATGGACAGACAGACAGACAGAGGTGCACACTTCAGTTTATTTTTCATTAAAGTTGATTTAGATATCATTTTAGAAGTGAAGAATAAGTGTCTCTATTACAATGAACTGATAGGCCCCAACAAGGCATAAAGCTTCAAACTTGAACAACAATGGACACATGTGACATTCCGTGAATGAACCACTAGTTGGTTGTAAATCTGACCTATTGTGGGGATTCCATGAAGAAAAGATTATTGCACATCTGGAAACAAGCCTTCATGCAGCTCAAACCATTAATTGTTGCAGTATGCAGATGCATTATTTAAACAAAAAAAACACTGAAATGCAGTCTCATAAGACATTTTAGTTGCTAACTTTTGACACTTCTACTTGGGTCATTGTATTAAAATCCTACTAGTTCAAAACTCAAAAGCCTATTTTAGTTTTAATGTTCATTATTCATTGTTAAATCTGAAGCTTTTTCAAAGTACTGAAGATCAAACATTTAAGAAGATAAAGACTCAAAGACGGCATGAGTTTATTCTTACTATTCGGAAGAACTCCAGTATGTATGTGTGTGCATATATATATATATATATATATATAGTATATATAGACACGCACACACTCAATACAATCAGATTTATTTAAGCCTGAAACTAAACACAAGTAGAGGTCAAAAGAGGGTCATATTCACTTTGAGGAAGGGCAAACATAAATGCAAAGGTAAGTGGGAAACAGATGGATGAGTTTCAAAAGTGTCAACAGTTCACTGCTGGATATAACCTCAAACTAATGGGGCACAGCTGGTCGACAAGAAGTAAATCTAGGTCAGGTGGTGGGCAGATGCACATCTTTCACATCGGTGAGAAGTGAACAAGTGGCCAATTTGTCGAGGCAGCAAACGGTGTCTAAACTATTAGGGTATATACCTTTTTCAATTTGTTTTAGTGATTTCTGACATAATGTAAGGGGAGGGGTGGGCTCCATATAAAAAGTATTCAAAAAGGTCTATTGCAATATAAAATGAGATAAAAAACAGAAGCTATAAAAATGTATTTGAGAAACATGAAGCATGGCAGAGGCAGGTGCAGTTCAAGGTTATGGGTTTCCTGTGAAAGTATTGGAGTGTTTTGATGGAAGCCAAACAAGAAAAAAGTAGAGGAAACACAATTACTTTAATGAGAGCTATATTTCAGTTAGGAGTTCTGTTCCTGCTTTACAGAACCAGCGTGCAGACCTGCAGAAATAGAATGCAGCTTTCATTAAAACATGTTTTCCTGATAAAAATATCTGTAAAACATTATTTATCAGGTGACATTCATCAGGACTAATGGGACATAATCTAAACAACTGTCCCATTATCAGAACATCCACACGTTGAGTTGCCCTAAAATAATAATAATAATAATAATAATAATAATAATAATAAACTTTATTTGTATAGCACCTTCCTAGTGAAAATCCTAAAGTTCAATATGACTGGATGACTCGTTTCTGTGTATCTAAATGTGGCTGGTTTAGATTTAAAAACCAGAGCTGGGCATCAGATTTTTAACTTTGGATCTGAAACCTGGAGTATCTTGGTGAATATGCTGGTGAAGATCTTGGTGAATGTTGTCGGCTGAAAAACTGGTTCACGCATTTGTCACGTCTACACTGGACTAGAGGCTGACACATTGTCCAGTTTTAAGAATAAGCTCAAGTCTTTGATTAAATCCTATAGTTAGGGTTGGCATGGGTTTCCTGAGCTGTCTCTTAGTTATGCCGCTAGACTAAGACTGCTGGAGGACAAATTGACTTAATTTCCTCAAATGAATAGTTACGGTACAAATAAATACAAGTGATTGAAACAATTACAAATAAAATCTATTCAATTTTATTTTTTTATTTTTTTCCCCTTCTAGAGATAGACCTACTCGCCGTAATTCTGGACCTACCGTTCTGGGTGCATTTCTCTTCCCTGTCCTCTCAAACCCAGCCAGTCAAAGCAGATGGCCACTTGTCCTGAATTTGGTTCTGCTAGAGATGTCTTCATGTTATGAGAGAGTTTTTCCTTTCCACTGTTGCCATTGTGCTTGCTCCAGATGGGAGACTATGACTAAATGATGACTCAACACAATCTGGCAGCTTCCGATAACTTTGCTAATTGGCATTTATAATGTATGTGAATGTTTCTGTTCAGTGCCCTGAGATGACTTTTGTTGTGAATTGGCGCTGTATAAATATACTGAATTGAATTGAATGTGGGATGGGTGGTGGCCAAAGGAAGGGACCATGGCGGTCTGATTCTCGACTACAGATGCTGGCTATTGGGATGTGGAATGTCACCTTTCTGGTGGGGAAGGAGCCTGAGCTGGTGTGTGAAGTTAAGAGGTTTTGTCTAGAAAT
>JBBPBX010054226.1:4962-23550 GCA_038048925.1 Garcialebias charrua
TTTCACTGTTCCTCATTCCTACCAGTTATCCAACGTGTGAAAACCATCAATGACAACCATCAAAGTATGCCCAGTGGGGACAGACTCTGTATTTCAGGACAGGTTTCAGTATACCGACTGGAGTACACTGTATGTTTGTTTTGCAGACTACTTTTGGCACTCAGAGATATTGACACGAACACCTCCTCAGTGATGGACTATATCACCACCACCACTGACGATGTAGCCATAATGAAACAGATCACCATGTACTCAAATCAGAAGCCATGGATGAACAAGGAGGTGCAGCTTCTGCTGAAGGCCCGAAACATCACCTTCAGATCAGGTGAGGCACAGGCCTACAGCATATCCAGGGCGAACCTGAGAAAGGGCATCATAAAAACCAAGCATTGCTACAAGCTAAAGGTAGAGGAACACGTCTGTAACTCCATGAGCTCAATGACTTTTATGCTTGTCTTGAAAGAGACAACCAAGAACAGACCCAGACCCTTTGTAGACCACCAACCCCTCACACTCACTTCTACAGAAGTCTACACCGTTCTGTCAAATCAACACATGCAAGGCTGCTGGACCAGAAGGCAGCCATGGGGATGCACTCAGAGCATGTGCAGAGCAGCTCAAATGAGTCTTTACAAATAAAATATCTTCAGTCTCTCACCCTAGCATCCATCCATCCATCCATTTTCGTCCGCTTATCCGGGGTTGGGTCGCGGGGGTAGCAGCCTAAGTAGGGAGGCCCAGACTTCCCTCTCCCCAGCCACTTGGAGCAGCTCCTCTGGGGGAATCCCAAGGCGTTCCCAGGCCAGCCGAGAAACATAGTCCCTCCAGCGTGTCCTGGGTCTTCCTCTGGGTCTCACCCTAGCAACTGTACCAAAATGCTTTAAAACCACCTCCATTGTACCAGTGCCAAACACTCCAGCCCAACATGCCTGACTGACTACGATCCTGTAGCACTAGGGAAGTAACGTACACGTGGGTGTACCGAACCGTTTTGATACGGCACGTTCAGTTCAGTCCACCTGCGTACCGTTTCTGTGATTTTTTCACTCATTAAATTTTATCAACGGGAGATTATGCGCCGCGGAACTAAAGTTCCTAGGCGTGTTTCAGCACGGCGCTATTATCTTGCAGCATGCGTAGCATTTAGCAACCTAGCATCTCGTCGCGGTCACCTGCTTGGAAACATTATGACTTTCTTGTTAAAAGACGAACGCAAATCCAAAGCTGTGTGTGGACGTTGTTTCACGGAGATTGGATCTGCAGCAGCAACACGTCTAACTTGTTAACACACTTGAAATGACATCATCCAAACGCGAACGTCTCTTCTACAAGCAAGAAAAGCAGCTTGTTGCAAAGACCGATAACAGCAGTAGCATTTAAATTCAAGATTCAAGATTCAAGAGCATTTATTAACATTGCACCAATTTTCATTGATACAGCGTGATTATGTATTCACAGTCATCCAGGAGAGGGTTTTGAGTGTAAAAAGCTGCTGCCTTATCAAAACACATGACATGTCTTCACATGTTCTTCAGCGCGGCCTCTCTCATCCGTCTCAGGATGAAGGTCAAAGGTGGGAAAACAGGGAAAGAAACCATGGGGGTTACAGCGTTGATATTAAAAAAAATGAATCACATTTTGTCTGCAAGACACCGCATGACCCAGTAAAAACCATATCATAAGCACATTTATGACAGTTACATGTTGCAGGTTGAAACTCATCATAATTCAGATCGGTCCAGAGCAATAACACAAACTGTAGGAGTTTTTAAATCTCTGGATCTACGTCCAAATGTTGTTGATGGCTTGATGCGCTGACTTTAAATATTTTGAGCCTCGCTACAACATCCATCACGTCAACACTTCAGCCAAAAAGTTCAGCACTTTATGAAAAAGCTAAAACTGATATTGTCAACAAGCCCTGGACCAGATTAAAGCCCTGTCCTGATGATGACCGAGAGATTCAACCACCTCATAACAACTGTTCAAGAAGAGGTATTGTTCTTTTTTATTATTATTTTTATTATCTAATTAACTTTTTTAAATTTAAAGTTATAATCTTATTAACTTTTTTAACCTCTTTGTGTTTTATTTCCAGTCTGGGACAGAGATAGCAGCTGAGTCTACTTCCTCTTCAGGGAACTTCACCAGATCACCTCCAGTAGAAGTCTGTGATGACTGAACTCTGAACTTTTCCAGGGACCTGTCCCACCTGGGGGAGCAAGTCCAAGAAAAGGTTGTTGTGAGTAATGAGGACAAATACAGCCACACTGCTGCTACTGTTGTTATTGAGATGATTTTCTCCACCACTGGAGATATTCACTGCAACTAGATATGTGCTTTTGGCAGAAAATGTGGACAAGTTGGTCTCTTTGGACAAAAACTCAAAACATGGATTAGCTAGATTGTAAACAGTCTGTAGCTGCTTATTGTTCTCCTTCTGACTGTTATTGTATTTATTAAGATTATTGTTAGTATAGTTATTTATTTATTATAAAGAGTGCTGTTTATTTAAAATACCATCCAAATGGGTCGCTTTTATTAATTTTTATACAAACGTATTGTTTACTTGGCATATTTTCAAAATAAACATTTTATAAGTCTTTATTTTGTCTTTTTTTTGGTACCGTAAATTAACCGAACCAAACCCTCCTTGTAATTGAACCGAACCGAAATGTGATTTTAACGTACCGTTATACCAATATGTAGCACTCACACCCATTGCTATGAGTGTTTTGAGCAACTGGTCCTGGCACACCTGAAGAACGCCTACCACCCACTCTGCATCTATATCAGTTTGCCTATTGCAGTATTAGAAGTACAGAGGATGGAGTCTCCATAGAGCTGCACTCTGTACTCACACATCTGGGCAATAACACATATGAACATATGCTGTTTGTTGATTTCAGCTCAGTAATCAGTACAGTACAGTAAAACCTGCCAAGTTAGTTGGCTCCAGGACCCCTGGATTATTGAGCATGCATCAGGGTACTGCCAAGTTAGTCTTTAACGTAGTGATCTGGACATTTACTTCCCTCTGTCAATGGGTCAAGAACTTTTTAAACAACAGACCTCAGCATGTTAAGTCAGGCCACACCACCACCATCACAATAAACACAGGTGTCCCACAGGGCTGTGTGCTGAGCCCATTCTTCCACTCCAGGGCTATTCAACTGGCAGCCCGCGGGCTACCGACTTAAATCCGGCCCAACAATGAATTCAATAATAAAAAGTAAATAACAAAATAATAATTATAATTATTATAACAACAATAAACACAATAATCAGAAAAAGTGAGACATTTAAGTTTTTAGAAATAGCTAATATTCCAGTCAGACAGGCAGTTCTGTTATGTGACCATTTTAATTTTCAACATTTTCACAAGCATGCAGAATGCTCTAAGATGAGCCATCCCACCACTGCAAGCATTGTCTTACAAGACACAATGCATGGTCAGAGATCACTCTAGCCGTTTTCGCACTGCACAGCCCTCCCCGGTCCAACCCGGCTTCTAACCCGGGTTCGTCATGTTTGCATTTGCCTTTTCGGGCCGGCGTCAGCCCGAGTTTTAGAACCCGACCGACGGAGGTTCTAAGCAGGCCGAGCTCCTGGGCCCAGTTTGACGTCATGTACCGTACTGTTCATCATTTGATTTGTTGTTTGCAGCAGGGGCGAGACTGCTGCGTGTTGAGTCATCAACTCGTTCTAACAACAACCTCAGCGCGAGCTGAATTTCATTAAAATTTAACTACAGAAACCCCTAAAAAATATTTGTTAGCTGAATATATATATTAGTGTTTCTGAGTTTAATTTTTGTTAATAACTGATTACAAATCAGCTTATTTTAAAAAGTAAATAACATGAAGCGCGCACCCATAGAGAGCATTTCCGCATTTCAGCGCGAGCTGAATTTCATTAAAATTTAACTACAGAAACGACCAAAAAAAATTTGTTAGCTGAATATATACGTTAGTGTTTGAGTTTAATTTTTTTAAATAACTGATTACAAATCAGCTTATTTTACATGGGCGTAGCCAGGATTTTCTGAGGGGCGATCCGTTAAAAGGAAAACTGGAACTACAAAAAGCAAGATACCCGGTGGTTCACTGGTAGAGCGTTGGGTTGCCGCTCCGAACCTTTTCTCGACTCGGGTTCGAACCTCACTCGGTTGAAGTTATTTTACGTTTGTCTTTTATTGGATTTTTAAAAAGGAGTTTGTGTTATGCCTGTGGTTAACACAAACTCCTTTTTTTTATCTAAGTGACATGTCCGCTGCTAAGCTTCATTCTAACTCCGGCAGAAGTGGTGGAGGTGGGGGGTGGGAGGAGTGACTATATGCCAATGTGCAGCAATGCTTTCCTCAGCCCTCCCCATCTTTTATGCTCACAGACATAGTCTCGCGAGTTTTGGGTGCGATGACTCACGAGACTTTAGGACAGCAGTGGAGCGCAGTAAACATGGATGCAAAACTAGCGAACAAGCAAACGAAAACTTACTATTTTCACACAGAATGGGAGGAGGATTATTTTTTTGTTTATTCTAATTCGAAGTCTATTTGCCTCATCTGTAATTCGAGCATTGCCTTACCCAAAAAGTGTAACTTGGAGCGGCATTTCAAGACGGTGCACAAACGATTTGATACAGATTTCCCTCCTAAAAGTTCTTTACGGACTCACAAAGTGCGGGAGCTAAAAAACAAGCTTGCAGCCCGGCAATCAATCTTCACTCGGCTCAGCACAAAAGGTAAATCTGCTACGATCGCCTCCTACCGTGTTAGCCGCATCCTGGCTCAACATAAGAAGTCTTTCAGTGATGGAGAAGTTATGAAAGAAGCGTTTATTGAGGCTGCAGATGTGCTTTTTCATGATTTTAAAAATAAAAGTGAGATCGTAGCTGCTATTAAAGACGTGCAGTTGTCCAGACAAACCGTGACACGGCGATGTGAGGGAATGGCTGTTGATGTGGAGGAGCAGCTAAAAAAGAACGTGCAACAATGTGAGTGTTTCTCTCTTCAGTTTGATGAGTCAACAGACATGGTGGACACAGCACAGCTGTGTGTTTTTATCAGAATGGCCTTTGCAGACATGAGTGCAAAAGAGGAGCTGCTCACCATCTTGCCTTTGAAGGGACACACAAGAGGAGAAGATATTTTTAATGTGTTTATGGAGTTTGTTAATAAAAGCAACTTGCCCCTCTATAAACTAATTTCTATAACAACTGATGGTGCTCCAGCAATGACCGGTCACACCAGTGGATTTGTTGCACTCTGCAAGCAGAATGATGCTTTCCCAGACATTTTGAACTATCACTGCATCATCCACCAACAGGCCCTGTGTGGGAAGATTTTAAACATGAAGGAAGTGATGGATGTTGCCATGAAAACTGTGTGCTCTATAAGGGCCAGGAGTCTGCAGAGGAGGTTGTTCCGGGCTCACTTGGAGGAGGCAGGAGCAGACCACACAGACCTGCTGCTGCACATGGACGTCAGGTGGCTAAGCAGAGGTAAATTTCTGGCCAGATTCATTGAGCTGTTGCCTGAGATCAGGGATTTTCTGAAGCTGTCAGGTCATGGTGGACATTCAAAACTCGAGGACACCCAGTGGCTTTTGGATTTAGCCTTCCTCACAGATCTCACCAGCCTGCTCAATGAACTGAATTTGGAGCTTCAGGGAAAGGACAAAAACATAATCCACATGATCAGTTCTGTGAGCACCTTCAAAAGCAGGCTGCAACTGCTCACAAGTCGGCTGCAACGCAGGGACCTGCGAAACTTCCCACACATGGAGGCAGAGCTACAGCGCCAAGGGAAAGAGGTCACACAACTGGACAGTGCACACTTTTCTAAGCAGGTTCAGAGCATCTCAGCAGAATTTGAGAGACGATTTAATGACTTTTCCTCCATCGAGCCTGTTACCAGCTACATGTGTTATCCTTTTGGAAATGTTGATGTGGATGACATTGGCCCTCATTCACGAAAATGTTCGTATTTTTATCCTAAATTTCTCCTACTTTTGTTCGTACGAAGCGTTCGTACGAACATGCCACGTCAGATTCAACAAAGTCTTCTATCCTCAAGAAAAGTGTGTAAATGGCTGCGTAAATTTAATGAATCCCACCTGTTCTATCAACCTGCGCGTGCTCGCGGAGAGGTCATTTACATAATTCCCACCCCTCAAAACACCATATAAGGCCACGTTTCCTGCCTTTTGACAGCAGGAAGTGTCCATTCATTCAAACTCAAGAAGTAAAAGGAGGAACTTCACGCGTTCGGAGATCTGCTCTCAGTCGCGCTGTGGCGCACCGCCACCCCGCCACCCCCCCGCAGGTGTCGGATGGTCAAATATTTTTAATGTTAGTGTAAACAACTGTGTAGTTTCACTTATTCAGAAGAGCTGTGGCGCACCGCTACCCCCCACCCCCCCGCAAGTGTCGGATGTGTTTTTGAACAGAAGCATTTTAAAATGTCTCGAAACTACAGTTAACTTCATATTAATATTGTAGTGCATATGTTTTGTCTCCCGTGGGTCGTACAGTATCAGAAATCAAGAATAAATGGTTTGATCTGAAAATGGCTTCAAACAAACGTCTCGCCGCAGCACGGACAGGAGGTGGTCAAGGAATAGTCTGAGATGGATGGACAATAAATGCCACGCTGCAAGACGCGTGCCAACATGTTTTGCAGCACAAATGAGTCATGCGCGCTCCTCCTGGTCAGCGCGCAACCACATTCTGCAGGTTATATTTCGAATCAGATATAATAATCTATTGCTCCGATGGTGTTTGGCAGTCCAGCAATAGCATGAAAATCAGTCTTAATTCGTACTTGTTCTGCGGCGGTGTATGGGAATTTTATGTACCTGGGTGTTAATATGAGGAGCGGCTTTGATGACCAAGGGGAGCGCACGACTCACTGAAGCCTGCGCGACACACCAGACAAATTAAACTTAAAATTATAATTCTAATTCAAACAGAATAACCTATTGTCAAGAATAATTATGGTGCGTGATTTTTTTAAACCCAAAATATTTTCTAAATAACGAAATATGAAGTTATTCGTGGAGAAGATCCGTCTGGATGACAGCAGACTGACGCTCCTAAATTATACGACAGGTCCGGACCACTCGTAAATTTTGTTCGTATCTGAAAAAAATCGTAGGATACGAAAACATTGTTGAATGCCACAAATGATCCTAAATCACTCGTACGCACAGTTTAAGAACAAATCTGTGCGTACGAACGGTTCGTGAATGAGGGCCATTGTGTCCAAATTGGTGTCCGTGTTTCAGCTGGACAGCTCTGGTGTTGAAAATGAGGTGTTGACTCTGCAAAATGACATTGGGATCAAATCCAGAGCATCACCTGGCGTGAATGGAGAGTTCTGGAGTCTGCTGTCAGAAGAAAAGTATCCTAACATCCGAAGATGTGCTTTGAACTTAACAGCACTTTTTGGATCGACCTACCTGTGTGAGTCTGCTTTTTCACACATGAAAATCATCAAGTCCAAAACCAGATCCACAATGACTGATGATCATCTGGAGACCTGCCTGCGCCTTGCAACCACCTCATACTGCCCCGCTTATGAGACCCTGGCCTCCTCCTCTCAGTGTCAGAAGTCCCACTAAGGTAGAGACACATTTATTTTATACAGCTTGCATAAAAATTGTCTCCTATAGACTTGTCACAATGTGTCTGTATGTTGTTTTTTTATTAAATTTTAGACCAGACTAGTTAGCTAGCTAGTGTTATTTATTTATTTATTTTGCAGTTTGGGTGTGCCCTTCATTTTCTGTACCTAATGTGTGTGTGTGTGTGTGTGTGTCTTGTCTTATAACCAGGTGGAACTCTGAATGGCCCTTTGAAGCCAGCATTCTGGACCAGTGAGGGACTTCAGCACCTGCAGATGACACACCATCCTGCTGCACAGAGCAGCTGCCTAGTTTTGATATTTAGGTTTTATTGAGATTTGAAATTGTTGGAGATTTGTAAATCTGCACCTTTGTAACTTTTTGTAAATAGTTAGTGTAAATGAGGGAGTTTTATATTGTTCAGTTCAGTTGTTTATTCGTTTCTTTAAAAAAATATGGTGTGCTTTTCAAATATTGTGTTCTTTTACTTTGTTTATGTTGTTTGTTTATATTTATTAAATTTGTTCATTTTTTACGAAAGAAACAATACAAGACAATCTCATAATGATAGTGTACAAAATGTAAAAAAATGAAAGGTAGCAGAAAGAAGAATAAATCTTATTATATCTGCCCCTTATCTCCAACAATCAGATTAACAATAATAATCTTCAACCAACTTTTTCCAACAATCAGGTTAAACAATAATATTCTTCAACCAACAGTACAAAATGACTAACTCTTTCTAATTTTCTAACTAATACAATACACATTACGTTATTTCACATATATTTTTTAACACATTTGTTTTGATCATTTTTTTAAATGTAAACATTGACTTGGCATTTTTAACTACATTCTCCAAGCCATTCCATAATCTAATTCCCTGGATTGAGGTAGAACGTCCCTTCAAACTGGTTCTGAATTGTGGTTTTACAAACAACTCTGTTCCCTTAAGATTATAACAACTTTGTCTTTTAACAAAGTGCATTTGGATATTTAAAGGTAATGCATTATTTTGAGCTCTATACATAACTGATAAAATATTATAGTCTACCAAATCATGGAACTTCAATAATTTTAGTTGATAAAATAATGTACTTGATGGATGACGGTAATGCTTTCTAGTGATAATTCTTACAGCTCTTTTCTGTAATACAAAAATAGGCTTTGTGATTGTTTTACACGCTTTCCCCCAAACATCAATACAATAGATTAAGTGTGGAACAATGATTGTGTTATACAACAAATACAGAGCTTTATCATTCAATAGGTCTCTGACTTTGTACAGTACTGCTATCGATTTAGCTATTTTTATTCTTACAGAATTTATGTGTTGTTTCCATGTCAGTTTGTCATCAATGATAACACCCAAAAACTTCACCTCATTCACTCTACAAATCTCAACATCCTCAATTTTGAGTGGAACATCAACAGTTTTCTTTTTATTACCGAATATCATGTAATTAGTTTTCTCTAGATTTAATGATAATTTATTTATTTTAAACCAAGTTTGTATCTTGACAAATTCTGTCTTTATCAATTCTAACATTTGTTCTATATCTTCACCTGAACAGAAAAAAGTGGTATCATCAGCGAAAAGTACACATTTAAGGAGTCCTGACACATTTACCAAGTCATTCACATATAAAATAAAAAGCTTTGGTCCAAGTACAGAGCCTTGGGGAACTCCACATGTGATATTACAGAGGTCAGATCTTACATCATTTATTTGTACAAATTGTTTCCTATTTTTTAAGTAGCTAGATACCCACTGTAATGCTGGTCCTCTAATACCATATTTGTTCAGTTTTTCAAGGAGAATGGTGTGATCAATAGTATCGAATGCTTTTTTTAAATCAACAAAGATACTGATACAATGTTGTTTTTGATCGACAGCAGTAGTTATTTGTTCCATTAATTCCATGAGAGCCATTGATGTAGAGTTTTTTGATCTAAACCCATACTGACTGTTGCTTAGAATATTTTGTTTATCTATAAATTGGTCTAGTCTGTTTACAAATAGTTTTTCAAGAATTTTTGAAAACTGTGGTAACAAGGATATAGGTCTATAATTGTTGAATACACATTTATCACCATTTTTAAAAAGAGGAACGACCTTAGCTACTTTCATATTATCTGGAAAAATTCCTGTTGAAAATGATAAGTTACATATGTATGTGAACGGCTCAATAACATGGCTCATTATGTCCTTTACAAACATCATATCCATGTCCACCCAGTCTTTCGATCTCTTGTCTGTAAGATGTTTTACTACATTCATTATTTCCTCTTTGTTAGTTCCATTTAGGAAAATACTATTTGCACAACCTGTAATTGACTTTGATAAAATACTTTAATTAAATAAAACTAGCAACACATTACGTTCTGTTTTATTTACTTTAAAGAAGTGAGGAGTAGGGAGATGAAAAATTACGTTTTTTGATACTGAGACTGGACGAGTAGCTCTCGGCAAACTGCCGACTTCAAAAGTAGCTCTTGGTTCAAAAAAGGTTGGGCACCCCTGTGTCATGTTTAAACACTAAATATTAGGCTCTTCACAAACTAAATGAAGCAGAAGTTAAACCAGTCCTCTTTGAAGGATTATTTTAAGTTTCAATTTAGTCGCAGAGTAGCTCTGATCCACCTTCTTGCAACTGGCCTGGTTTGATACAAAACAGACTAAATCTGCAACTATTTAAGACAAAGCTGTGCAAGGGACTTCGAGCTAAACCAGCTCAAACAGCATTGTAGTCTGGGACTAGTCTTAAGTATCGTCTGTGAAACCAGACCTCAGGCTTGAGTGAGACATCCAAGAGTTCACCTGTTCACTTCAGCAGTCGCAGCTCAGTGAGACACCGGCATGAACGTGAGGCTGGTCAAAGATCAGTTACTTATAAATCAGCTGCCAGACTGGTGCAGTTTTAGGAGGCCTCTATTTAACCCTCACAGTAAATTAGTACATTAAAGTCAGAGTCAGAGTCAGAGAGTCTTTATTGTCATTTGCACCGCATGTGGTACATGTGATGAAAACGAGATTATGTACACGGGGTCCCAGTTACATCCAACAACAAATGCAAGAGAAAAACAGTAATAACATCTAGAATTAACTAAGAAAAACATCAACTAGTAATACACTAAGCCTAATATAGTGGGAATAAACAGCAGCACGAACATGAGTTTGTATGAGCAGATGGTCACAGATGAACACAGCAACAAGAAAACAGATCAGCATCAGCATGATGTGATATTTTGCAGTGTTTATTTTTTATTTTATTTTTATTTATTCATGAGTCTAACAGCCTCAGGGTAGAAGCTGTTCCTCAGTCTAGTGGTTCTACATTTGATGCTCCTCAACCTCCGTCCTGAGGGGAGTGGGGCAAAGAGTGAGTGTGCTGGGTGAGTGAGGTCTTTCATGATGCAGGTGGCTCTTTTCCTGCATCTGGAGGTGTAAATGTCTGTGATGGTGGGGAGACTGACTCCAACAGACTTCTGTGCAGCCTTCACCACTCTCTGTAGAGCTTTTAAAACAAGCAGATGGACACTTGTTCTGAGACTGGGTCTGCTGAAGGTTTTGTCCTGATGAGGGAGTTTTTCCTTTCCACTGTTGCATCTGTGCTCACTTAGGATGGGAGACTGTGACGAAGTGAAAACTCAAAGAAGTCTGCTGGCTCCTCAGATAAATAACGTTAACTGATTTTTATGTACGTGAATGTTCCTGTTCAGTGCCCTGAGACGACTTCTGTTGTGAATTGACACTATATAAATAAACTGAACTGAAAACATTACAAAATGAATAGAGATATTTTATGATGTCTATCATTTTGGGCATGCTTTTAAATAAGAACTACAATTCTCAAATCAGTAAATTATACCAAACTGTTCAGGATTTGGCAAAAGAGAATGCAACAAAAAGACAAGTTTAACAGACTTATCCAGCTGGATAAGTGTTGAGGAAGTAAGTTTTGATTAAACCACAAAGCCCAAGCACTAACCACAAGGTCAACGGTGCTAACCCTCCTGTTCAAGTGCAAAATCTGCCTCAAAAATGCTTTCTTCATAGATTTGTCTGAGGGGGAGACTGATGTAAACAAGTACATTTCAGAGAGAACAAGCAAAGGTTGCAGTTCATCCCTCCCAGTGTGGTTTTAATGGATACAGTTTGTGACAGACTCACTGAGCTGCCAAACCTCAGCTCAAAGCAGAGACAGGAAGTCACACACAACAGCAGAACATGTCAAAAATAAAAGCAAGAACATGTCAAAATAAAAGCAACATCAGCTTCTTCTTCGGCTCTGTGAGATGATTTACGATGCAAATTGTCACAGCAAAGTAAAAACTAAAAGCAGAGACTAACCTGCTGATGACTCGTGTTGAGTACATCCGAGTACAATATGTTTTCTTACACAAATGTGCAGTAAATGTCCAATTTTCACAAACACCAAGAAGTTTTGTCATTTCACAAGTTTTCTGTTTACCAAGAGGAGCTCTGCAGATGATTTCTGAGAATGCTTTACTCAAAAGCAGCATGTCAGGTGTGTTTACCTGTTTAAGTCAAACAGACCTCTTCAAAAAACAACTATAACTTCAACAGGTTGAAAGGTTAATGACAGAGAACATGAAGTAAACAGATCTCACTTGAAACCATCTGTAGACAAACCCTGGATGGTTAAAACACTGATCATAACACAAAAACTAATACAGTTAACAAAATTCGGCTAAGTTTAAACATTCTCCATAATAGCACGACTGCTTTGCATGTTTAAACACTAAATATTAGGCTCTGACATGTTTCTAAGCCAAGATGTGCAACGAGAGATGACTGCAAGCTAGCTGTCGATAAACAAGCTAACCTGCTAAGGAGGGAAAAAAACGCTATTTTAATGTTATTTCAACAATTTAACTGCGTTTTTGCTGCCTGCCGATATCTTCATTCATATTGAAAACATCTGACGAACTGGCCAAGTGACGGAGTTGGCATGAACGTGAAAACTTAAGCAGGTTTCTCGTGAAAACGGACGTAGCGTTAGCAAGCTAAGAGCTAGCCGGGTTAGCGTGTTGGCTAGCTGTCAGCCATGACGGGAGCTGGTCAAGGAGCTGGGCTGGATGTGGGGACACATCCTCATGATGTGTGCTTCATATTAAACATGGCTCGCCGCAGAAAAGCTCCGCTGCTTTACCTCGTTGGGCGTCGCGCTCCCCTCCAGGCTGCGGCTCGGTAGAGTCCCGGTGTTCAGCAGCCTCCAGGCCCCGCAGTCCGCTGCTCCGCTGCCATGTCTGAACGGAGGACGGGCGGAGGTGCGCCACCCTGAGCCCGGCCGGGTAACACCGCCGGAGAGACCCGAACCTTGCCGAACCCAGCCGAGCCAAACTGTGATATGGCCCCAAGGTGTAAATGAACAACATAAAAAAAAACGGAATTACATTTGGAAAAACACAACAAAAACACAACAACATTTGAAAAAATGAAATTACATTTGAAAAATGTAAATGGAAAAACTGTAGTTATCTTTTTTTTTAAACTAAAAATCATCCATCCATCCATCCATTTTCGTCCGCTTATCCGGGGTCGGGTCGCGGGGGTAGCAGCCTAAGTAGGGAGGCCCAGACTTCCCTCTCCCCAGCCACTTGGAGCAGCTCCTCCGGGGGAATCCCAAGGCGTTCCCAGGCCAGCCGAGAAACATAGTCCCTCCAGCGTGTCCTGGGTCTTCCTCTGGGTCTCCTCCCGGTGGGACATGCCCGGAACACCTCACCAGGGAGGCGTCCAGGAGGCATCCTAACCAGATGCCCGAGCCACCTCAACTGGCTCCTCTCGATGTGGAGAAGCAGCGGCTCTACTCCGAGTCCCTCCCGGATGACTGAGCTTCTCACCCTATCTCTAAGGGAGAGTCCAGACACCCTGCGGAGAAAACTCATTTCAGCCGCTTGTATCCGAGATCTCGTTCTTTCGGTCACAACCCAAAGCTCATGACCATAGATGAGGGTGGGAACGTAGATCGATCGGTAAATTGAGAGCTTTGCCTTTTGACTCAGCTCTCTCTTCACCACGACAGACCGGTACAGCGCCCGCTTCACTGCGGATGCTGCACCTATCCGCCTATCGATCTCACGCTCCAGTTTTCCCTCATTCGTGAACAAGACCCCGAGATACTTACAGTATTTTCTGGTGTATAGGTCGCACCTGTGTATAGGTCGCATTGCCCAACACCAATAGATTGGAAAAAATCCCTAGATAGGTCGCACCGGTGTATAGGTCGCACCTACGGTAAACTCCTCCACTTGGGGCAGGACCTCATGCCCGACCCGGAGAGGGCATGCTACCCTTTTCCGGCTCAAGACCATTAGAGTTAACAAACTCCCTATTCATCAAGTCGATGTTCCAAATCATCACCTGAACAAAAGAAAGTAGTATCATCAGCAAAAAGAACACATCTGAGGATACCTGACACATTCATAAAATCGTTAACATATAGCCTAAAATAAACAGTTTGTGTCCAAGTACAGAACCTTGTGGCACTCCACATGAAACATTACAGAGGCCAGATCTTATTGTCCATTTGTACAAACTGTTTTCTGTCTTGCAAATAACTACGCATCCACTGCAAAGCTGGACCTCTAATACCATATTTGTCCAGTTTTTCAAGTAGAATAATGTGGTCGATTGTGTCAAATGCCTTTTTTAGATCAACAAACACACTTACACAATATTGTTTTTGATCATTCATTCATTCAACCTTTATTTAGACAGGTAAATCTCATTGAGCCTCGTGGGCTCATTTACAAAAGCGACCTGCTAAAACTAAAGAATGATGAACATCAATAGTAGAAACAATTAAATAATAAACAAACAATAAACAATAGAAAAACAAAAGAGAGAAATACATATTATTATTTATTTTTTTTATTTTTTTACAAAGTATCAAAAAAACTAGCAAAACATTATAAGGTAGATGTGTAAAATCAAAAACAACAACATATCTGCATTGGTTTTTGCCAGGATTCCAACAGATTCTTAAAACCATTTAGAGAGGGCAAGGCCGAGAGCTTCAGATCTTTTTGTAAGATATTCCATGAAGCAGGAGCAGACAACAGCTAGTAACATGTTCCATCACCTCCATTAGGGCCATGGAAGTTGAGTTATTTGATCTAAACCCATATTGACTATTACTTAAGATATTATTTTTATCCAGAAAAAAATCAAATCTAGTTACAAATAATTTTTCTAAAATTTTGGAGAATTGCGGCAACAAAGCTGTAGGTCGGTAATTGTTATAGATACTGTATTTATGGCCATTCTTAAAAAGAGGAATTATCTTGGCTATTTTCATTCTGTTTGGAAATATTCCAGGTGTAAACGACAAATTACAAATGTATTTGAGCCAGAGTAAATGGTTCAATGACATAACTCATCATTATTTCTTTCACAACCATCATGTCCATATCTTCACAGTGTTTTGATATTTTATGTCATCAAGTGTCATCAAGAAACTTGACCATTGCAGATGTTTCTAACCATTACTTATCCAATATACATGTCATTGTTGATTTTTTTAACTTTATTTACCCAACCGAGGTCTGTCTGCTTGTTTTGTATATAATGTATATAGAAATCTGTCATATCCTGTTGGTTTTGAACTGTCAACATCTGTTTACTGTGATTGTAGTTTTCTTTATTTTCTTTTTGATAAGTGCAAATGCCTATTGCCAATGTGACGTGTGCTGCTGACCACTTGACCAGGTCACCCTTGTAAAAGAGATCTCGATCTCAACGGGCTCTACCTGGTTAAATAAAGGTGATTGATTGATTGATTGATTGATTGATATCATTAAATTTGTACCATCATTATTTCTTCTTTGTCGGTTCCTTTTAGAAACACTCAAACACCAATTAAATGACTCACATTTATATCCACTTTTGGTATTTTTGATGCAAGGTTAGATCCCACATTCACAAAATATTTGTTAAATCCATTTACTACAGTATTTCATTTTCATTTTTTCATTAAAGACTTTTCTTTTTAAGCAAGCCTATTCTGCCCCCGCATGATTTTATCTTTGATCTTGGTTGATAGTATTATTGATTTTACTTGATTTTATCACTTGTTTTATTTATTTTTATTTATTTATTTTTTAAGCAGGCCTATTCTGCCTCCACATGATTCTGTTTTTAATCTTAGTTAATACCATTATTGATTTTATTTGATTTTATCACTTGTTTTTATTGTTGTAGCACTTTGAGATTTTTATTAATGAAAAGTGCGGTATAAATTGAATTTATTATTATTATTATTATTATTATTAAATGAGTTTGTTGTATAACACAATCATTGTTCCACACTTAATCTATTGTATTGATGTTTGGGGGAAAGCGTGTAAAACAATCACAAAGCCTATTTTTGTATTACAGAAAAGAGCTGTAAGAATTATCACTAGAAAGCATTACCGTCATCCATCAAGTACATTATTTTATCAACTGAAGTTATTGAAGTTCCATGATTTGGTAGATTATAATATTTTATCAGTTATGTATAGGGCTCAGAATAACGCATTACCTTTAAATATCCAAATGCATTTTGTTAAAAGACAAAGTTGTTATAATCTTAAGGGGACAGAGATGTTTGTAAAACCACAATTCAGAACTAGTTTGAAGGGACGTTCTACCTCAATCCAGGGAATTAGATTATGGAATGGCTTGGAGAATGAAGTTAAAAATGCCAAGTCAATGTTTACATTTAAGAAAATGATCAAAAGGAATCGTTAAAAAAATATATATGAACTAGCATAATGTGTATTGTATTAGTTAGAAAATTAGAAAGTTAGTCATTTTGTACTGCTACTGTAGATAATTAATGTAACTGATCGTTTGAAAAAAGGGGCAGATATAAGATATTTTCTTCCTTCTGCTACCTTTCATTTTATATTTTATATTTGTATCATATATGGGAATGTTTTGTATTGTATTTTAAAATGAATAAATTTGTAAATAAATAAATAAATAGAGTATTTTTCTAAATGGAACTGACGAAGAGGAAATAATGAATGTAGTAAAAAATCTTACAGACAAGAGATCAAAAGACTGGGTGGACATGGATATGATGTTTGTAAAGGACATAATGAGTCATGTTATTGAGCCGTTTACATATGTAATTTATCATTCTCAACAGGAATATTTCCAGATAATATGAAAGTAGCTAAGGTAGTTTCTCTTTTTAAAAATGGTGATAAATGTATGTTCAACAATTATAGACCAATATCCTTGTTACCACAGTTTTCAAAAATTCTTGAAAAACTATTTGTGAACAGACTAGATCAATTTATAGATAAACAAAATATTCTAAGCAACAGTCAGTATGGGTTTAGAGCAAAAAACTCTACATCAATGGCTCTCATGGAATTAATGGAACAAATAACTACTGCTGTCGATCAAAAACAATATTGTATCAGTATTTTTGTTGATTTAAAAAAAGCATTCGATACTATTGATCACACCATTCTCCTAGAAAAGCTGAACAAATATGGTATTAGAGGACCAGCATTACAGTGGGTATCTAGCTACTTAAAAGATAGGAAACAATTTGTACAAATAAATGATGTAAGATCTGACCTCTGTAATATCACATGTGGAGTTCCCCAAGGCTCTGTACTTGGACCAAAGTTTTTTATTTTATATGTGAATGACTTGGTAAATGTGTCAGGACTCCTTAAATGTGTACTTTTTGCAGACAATACCACATTTTTTTGTTTGGGTAAAGATATAGAACAGATGTTGGAGTTAATGAAGACAGAATTTGTCAAAATACAAACTTGGTTTAAACTTAATAAATTTTCATTAAATCTAGATAAAACTAATTACATGATATTCAGTAATAAAAAGAACTGTTGATGTTCCACTCAAAATTGAGGGTGTTGAGATTTGTAGAGTGAGTGAGGTGAAGTTTTTGGGTGTTATCATTGATGACAAACTGACATGGAAACAACACATAAATTCTGTAAGAATAAAAATAGCTAAATCGATTGCAGTACTGTACAAAGTCAGAGACCTATTGAATGATAAAGCTCTGTATTTGTTGTATAACACAATCATTGTTCCACACTTAATCTATTGTATTGATGTTTGGGGGAAAGCGTGTAAAACAATCACAAAGCCTATTTTTGTATTACAGAAAAGAGCTGTAAGAATTATCACTAGAAAACATTACCGTCATCCATCAAGTACATTATTTTATCAACTGAAGTTATTGAAGTTCCATGATTTGGTAGATTATAATATTTTATCAGTTATGTATAGGGCTCAAAATAATGCATTACCTTTAAATATCCAAATGCATTTTGTTAAAACAAAAGTTAACTGGCTATAGATTAATTTGCCTCATTAAAATTCACGGCTCTTGACATCAATTGCTACCAAACACAGACAGGACTTACATGATCGCCTGCCTTTTATTGGACGCAAGCTAACTCAGAACGCTCTGCTTGTTGAGCATCTCAAAGCATTTCACTCTCAGATGCTCTCTGGGATCGATGTGGAACCAGCAAACATTTGATAAAACACTAACGACAGGAAGCGCTACGTGTTCAGTTTCCAGGTTTCACAGGCGCTGATGCCAAGCTGATGGAAACATAAAGATAATCTTCAGTGCCACATAAAAAAGGAGCCAAATTAGCAAGCGAGCCAGACCGTCCATTGCAGCATCTCTCAGGCACATTTAGGCAGAAATGAGTGCAGCTCTGTCCACCATTTCCTCCTTTACTCAATTATTGATGCTAATTATCCCGGCTGTGCTTCGGCTGCACCATAACAATATATCCTTAACAAGGAACAAGTCGCTTTCTCTCTCGGCTGATCATCGCTAGATCTTTATGTGAGCCGTAACATTTTTATATTTTATACTCGACATCAGGACGCACTTTCATATCAGATGAAATTAAATTTATGTTGCATATTCTTCAGGTGATCCTCAGAAGT